>JAXGGA010009466.1:0-51246 GCA_038373865.1 Uloborus plumipes
TCAAATCAATAGAAAAATAAATAATTTTATAATAAGTGTGGATTTGGGTTCATCTTTAACTTCTCTATTACGAGGTGCATTTAAGTTCTAAGGCCTTCGATTTTTTTTCTCCAGACTGGAGAGACATATAAACCTGTGCATTGTTTTAAAATGAGCGCGCGTTCTTTGTCGAAATATCACTGAGATGTCAACACTATGCGACGGATGGAATTTTTTACGCCAGTCACGAGAATGAGAACTGTTCTCGATACTTAAAATGGCGACGTTTTCCTTACTTGAACAGCGTGCAATCATTCGTTTTCTGAATTTGCGTGGTGTGACACCAATTGAAATTCATCGACAGCTGAAGGAGACATGTGGTGATGGAATTGTGTTGAAAGTGCGTTCGTGGGTTCGACAGTCATTCGGCGATCCCCCGAAACAATTCTCTTCACTTTCCCGATCACGTCGTCAGACCGGCTTGTGCGAGCCCGACGTTATTTCGGTTCGTTTTCACACGATGTTCTGGCTTCATTAAACTGTCGCACCCACGAACGCACTTTCGACACATCCATAATTCCATCGCCACATGTCTCTTTCAACTGTCGATGAATTTTCAATTGGTGTCATATCACGCAAATTCAGAAAACGAATGATTACACGCTGTTCAAGTAAGGAAAACGTCGCCATTTTCGTGTCGAGAACAGTTCTCATTCTCGCGACTGGCGTTAAAGTTCCATATATCGCATAGTGTTGCCATCTCTGCGATATTTTGAAAAATAACGCTCTCACTTCAAAACAATTCACAGGTTTCTATGTCTTTCCAGTCTGGAGAAAAAAAAATCGGAGGCCTTAGAACTTGAACGCACCTCGTAAGTACGCCAATTCCAAAAATATATTGAAAGATATTAGTTACTGGGAGAATACAAAAAGTCTCAATTAATCTGAATAGCTGTTGAGGGTATAATTGCAGTGGTATAAGTCAGTTTATATACCGTTCGTGGGGCACTCAGAATTTTCTGCTTAACCCTCGTGGGTTCCTCGAGGTCATATGTGACCCCAATGCAATTTCTGTTTAATATATCTTGTTAATCAACCATTTGTTTTTAATGGCATTTTGTGGCTTTTATTCTTCTAGTTTTCTATTCAAAATAATGCTATTATTGTTTTTTATTTTTCCTTAATTGCATTTTTTGCACACAAGACCCTTGGGGTCCCTTACCCAGAATGCCACAAAAAGAGGACGTTGCAACTTTGTCCAAGATAACTGGACAGAAAATGCATCGAAAAATGTCATAAGTGTTTGAAATTTACTTGCAAAAAGTCATATATTTTCAGGTCTGTAACAGTTGTAAATAAATCTACAGATATTGTAAGTTTTGCTCTAAAATTTGAATTTTTAATGCATAAACTAAATTTTACTTTGATTGTGTCTTTTTATTTTCATTTTTTTAGCATTAAAAAGTATGTGAACTTAAATAATGCATGTGACATTCATTAATAATAATAAATTAATTAAAGGAAGCATTGGGGTCGTTTATGACCCCAAGGGTCTTGAGTGTAACTGAAATGGGAGGGACTCACGAGGGTTAAGATGAAGTTATTTTAATTCAAAAGAACCGGCGCATGCATTTAACTTTCATTAAATAAATTCATTGTGAATATAGTGTGACAGTGGCGTAAGCTATTTTAAGGTACTTTGCAAGTAGGTGCAATATACTTTCGGTTGGCTTAAGAAGTACATATAACGAAATACAAATTCTTCTTTTGAAGTTAAAATCTATACACAGTTTTATATTTTTGGAGGATATTTGGAAAACATTTACTTACTCGAAACTTGCACCACTCGCATTTTAATTATGTCTATAGCATAGTATTCCAAAAATAACATCCCGTTGTAGTTACTAAGTTTAACATCATTAAAAGTCTAATTAAATGCAGAATAATCCGCCTATAAATATATCAAACCATCAAAAGATAAAATAAAAGACTGGATAGATAACAACAAATGCAGGTTCGCTTTTTCTGTGTGAAGAAAACTAACAAACCGCCGTATAGAATGGCTTTAAGAGCCGTTTTTTCTGAGAATCAGGCAGTCAAAAAACTTGACGTTTTTGATTTTTCTGAAAATTTCAGAATATGGTCTTTATTTAAAATTATTAAACACGTGTTTTTTTATTTTTTCAAAAAAAAAATTTTTCTTTCCGTTTTGGGAGGTCAAAGTTGGACTTTGCTCTTTTTTTCAATAAAAACATGCCAACTTAGATGAGCCAATACTTTTTGCTTTAGGAGTGAACCGTGGAACTGACAATTATTTTGTGTTCTACTATATCCCCACTAACTGTAAGTACATAAATATTTGTGGACGACTCTTGGCACAAAGGTCAGAGGTCACTCAAAGTTGGACGAAAAATAGTTTTTTAATGCAACTTTGACCGACCAAATCTTCTTGTGGAAACGGTGCACCACGGTAGTGTATATATCAGTAAATACCCACCAAAGAGTAGTATCCAAAAACATAAAGATACGTGTGGTCGATATTTTGCTTATCGAAATATTTGACTCTGAAGTTGCAGAAATCGCAAAATCACGTGACTTTGAGGGTCATTATCTCCTTGCAGCATGAGTGACCAGATACAAAACTAGTTGGAGTAGAAGCCTTTCTTGTCCTAGAAATACAATCCGTTAACAAACCTATGGCTACTCTTTCAGTTTTTGCATAATTCTTCTCTAAACTTTGAAAAATGAGTGTTTTTCGGCGTTAAGAAAAAAGGCTAATTACCTGTTTTAAAATAGGTATTGCTATAATTTGTAGCATTATTATATCCCAACTTTCTAACTAGCTGAAATGGCATCTAATGATGGTTATACAGTTGAAACCAAATTGAAAATGAATTGTCGAAAATACTCAGTATACGTCAAAAACCATATTTTTTTATTTGTCCAGGCGACGTTTTTTTTTTGTTACAGCTCTTTATTCCGTTCGGTTCCGACATGGTAAGCAATTTATGTACTTCTTGTCGTTCTAGTTGCTGTAAAACAGGAAAGCAATGTATCTTAAGTCTGATATAAAGCAATATATCCTGTCATATCAAGTTTATAATGCTAAAAGAATATTTTGAAATGGACAATAAACACAAAAAAAAAAAACTTCTGTTCAGCTGTGCCTTCTTGGTCGATGTTGTGAATGTCATCAAAAACTCAAATTTTTCACAAATAAGAAGCCCCTTTAGCAGAATGTCACTTCTTAAAAATCTTGGTACATTAAAGCCCCATGGTGCAGGTCTGGAAATTTTTGATGACATTCATGACATCGAGCAAGAGGGCTCAGCTGAATAAGTAAGTTTTTTTTTTTTTTTTTTTTAGATTAGGTCTATTATCCATTTCAAAATATCCTTTTACATTAAAAACTGGATATGACAAGAGAAATTACTTTATATCAGACTTAAGATACATTACTTTCCAGTTTTACAGCAACTAGAACGACAAGAAGTACATAAATTTGCTTACCATGTCGGAACCGAACGGAATAAAGAGCTGTAACAAAAAAAAAAAAAAAACGTCGCCTGGACAAATAAAAAAATATGGTTTTTGACGTATACTGAGTATTTTCGACAATTCATTTTCAATTTTGTTTCAACTGTATAACCATCTTTAGATGCCATTTCAGCTAGTTAGGAAGTTGGGATATAATAATGCTACAAATAACAGCAATACCTATTTTAAAACAGGTAATTTGCCTTTTTTCTTAACGCAGAAAAACACTCATTTTTCAAAGTTTAGAGAAGAATTATGCAAAAACTGAAAGAGTAGCCATAGGTTTGTTAACGGATTGTGTTTCTGGGACAAGAAAGGCTTCTACTCCAACTAGTTTTGTATCTGGTCACTCATGCTGCAAGGAGATAATGACCCTCAAAGTCACGTGATTTTGCGATTTTTGCAATTTCAGAGTCAAATATTTCGATAAGCAAAATATCAACCACACATATCTTTATGTTTTTGGATACTACTCTTTGGTGGGTATTTACTGATATATACACTACCGTGGTGCACCGTTTCCACAAGAAGATTTGGTCGGTCAAAGTTGCATTAAAAAACTATTTTTCGTCCAACTTTGAGTGACCTCTGACCTTTGTGCCAAGGGTCGTCCACAAATATTTATGTACTTACAGTTAGTGGGGATATAGTAGAACACAAAATAATTGTCAGTTCCACGGTTCACTCCTAAAGCAAAAAGTATTGGCTCATCTAAGTTAGCATGTTTTTATTGAAAAAAAGAGCAAAGTCCAACTTTGACCGCCCAAAACGGAAAGAAAAAAATTTTTTTTGAAAAAATAAAAAAACACGTGTTTAATAATTTTAAATAAAGACCATATTCTGAAATTTTCATCAAAATCAAAAATGTCAAGTGTTTTGACTGCCTGATTCTTAAAAAAAACTTGTCTTAATATACACAGGGTAGTTATAAATTAACGTGAGGTGTTTAGAGCCCTCTAGCGCGTGAAGTACTGGGGAAACATTGTCAAATTTCATGGGCACACATGTTGGACCATGGGATTTTGATTTCTGAAGTAAATAATAGTTAAAAAATTGCCGCCAGGGGAAATTTTGGCGCTGCAAAAAATGTTGCTCTAATTATCGAAGATTTAAATGCTACTGACAAAATATGCAAAGCATTAGTAGCAAATACGGCGGCGACTTAAACGATAGTTTTCTATTTTCGCAAATGAAGATCACTTAGCTTAGAATCAATCGTTTATTGTTGACTGGCAATGGCAACTATGTGCGACAGAACACGCCGGTGTGTTACACTTTCACCACGAAGCATAAATTCCATATCGAATCCGACATCTCCCACGCAGCATTCCAAGAATAACACTCCGCTCAATTCACTGACGTCCAGCGAACAAAGGGGCGCAGCACTTCCATCCGTCTGCTAAGATTGATCCCGCCCTGATTTATTCTTCTGCTCAAGCTTCGCAAGCATAAAATTCGAAACATTTCAGATGATGTAGAAGCGAAGGGTAGCTTTGAAAGGTTTCATTCTTCATCAAGATTAAGTGGCTCTGCCAGGATTCGTTGCGCAAGCATACGATGCTTTCCATTACTGCCTCTCTTCGGAATTTTGTAATACGTTGCAACATAGTAGTTTGGGTATTTTAAATATCTCCGCAAAGTGTAAGAGTTTATTGTATGTATTTCCTTAAGGTATCACATTACCATCTTATTTGTTTTTTTTTTTTTTTCAATTTTTGTCACAAAACGTGTAATTCTTTGAAACCTTTGCATGTATACTTACTCAAGAATTAACCCTTTAAATGCCGCGCTATGTTCCAAGTATAAAAATTTGAGTTGCTGCATAAAAATAGGACTCTTAGGCATCCCTTTAGACAATGCAAAAAAAAAATTTCAAAAAAAAAAAAAAAAATATCTACGATTTTGGACATGTTCCCATTTGGGAACATTGGCATGTTATGTTAAGTTTTTTCCTACGGCTTTTAATCGATTGCGCTTTACGCTCGCTGTAGTTCTTTTGTATTTATGCATAAAATGCTTGATATAACTGATCATATTTGACAAATTCATTTCAATTTGAAACGTTAAACATTTCAAAACATAAAAAAAAAAATGCACTTTATAAACAAATATTGTCAAACAAATATGTCCTTTTCATCACCGTCCAATTGTTCTCCTTTCTGCATTGCATATAGTTCTGTCATTTTCGATAAATGACCCAAATATTCAATTGGTAAAAATTTGTGGAAAATTTCAACCGGCGATAAATTTGCCAATTCTGGAAATGACTCACAGAGTTTTTTTATGGGTTTTCGTTTCTATAGTTTCATCAAAAGATGCATTTTTTCTCCAGTTAATTTCTTTTTTAGATGATTTTCTCTTTCTCTTGGATTTTGGAGAAGCTTCCGAGGTAGATGGGGCATCAATAATCGTCTTGTCATCCGATACATCGTTTGGTGATTTGCGAGTGAATACTTCTATTTGTCCGCAAACATCAGCAGGAACAACCTTATCAAATTCATTGTCATTAACATCTTCTTTATCTGTTATTGCCCCGGTCTCATCTGGTGGTAATTGGCAAATGCTTACTACAGAATCTGCTGATTCATCTGAGTCTGATAGGGCTTGAAAATATTCAATAGCTTCTTGCAAAGTTAAAAACTTTTCTCTGGAACCCATTCTTTCCACGACTTCTAACAACACTGTCGCGATCACTTCTAGCGAAACAGAAAGCGAAACCTCCACAAGGAAGGAGAAAAAGAGTAAAAACATTGATTGGGGGCCGAATCTCTGGACGGTCTCAAGTGACAAGGAAGGGATATCTATTGCTAACAGGTTGTAGCCTGAGCGGGGTGCAAGAGAAAAGCTGTAAACATCTTCATTTCTATGTGCAAAGCGATTTTTCGACATCACTCCCACCCAAAAACTGGAGACAAGGGGGAGGGAAGAGGGCAAAAAGGGAGCACTGGAAGGTCGAAAGGCCACCCACTTTCTTTTTCAATGCGTCAAATGAGGTTGTTTTCAATTCCAAGGCTTTCACTGATCATATAACTGAACTTAGGAAGCGGCGCGAATTACCGGATTTTGTATAGCGTTACTTGCCAATGTTCCCAATTGGGAACAACGAAGTTTGATCGCTTATAGAAGCCACATTTTTGCTTTAATTTTTTATTTGTCATGTTAGGTCATTAAAAGGATCCTTATTTATGGTTACTTTAGAATATCAAAAAAGTTGAACCTTTTTTAAATTTTTTAGAATTTTTTTTTTCTGTCTCCGTGAAAATCCATAAAAAAGCACATTTTTGCGATTTTTTGTAGAAAACAATAATTGTAGTAGCTAACTAGATTTTATCTCAAAAAATCAGGTCTACTTTTGACAGTAAATAGAAAAAAAAATTAAATCTTCAGAAGCGAAACTATTTTTTTAACGATTTTTTAAAGTTGATGTTCCCATTTGGGAACATTGGCAATTAAAAGGTTAATAATTTATTTATAAATAGTCAAACCTATCTCCAATTTTACGGGACAGAAGTAAAAGTCTATATACGGTGGTTTCAAGGTACAGAGGTTGTGATAAAATTTACAAAAATGAGCTATTAGAAAAAAAAAAAAAAACAAATACTCCATAGCTTGTTTCGCATTGATATTGTTGAATATTTTACTGTACGACATGTCGTGAGTCCACGTTTTACTAATTGTGATGACTAAATTGGTAACAAATTAATGCATACCTTTAACCCATTAATGGCTGACATTCCTTTTACAAAGATATTTGGAAAACATATTTGGACCGTTGGATCCAAAGATTCCAACCGTTGTGTGCTGCAATCTGTAAAAAATGAATTAAAATAATACCAAAGTAATAATTTAACACTATTATTTTTTTGAAAAGCTCATTTTGGAAAATTCAGACACTTTTTGGACCGCTAGGCATTAATGGGTTAAGTCAACGCCTCCTAAATACTAAATGCCTATAACATTTGCTTCGCTACCGTCGAGATGGGTTCCACTTCAAACGCCACCTTGTGGCAATCCGATAATGCCGTTGTTATTTTTTGATTGGTTAAATTTTTAAATTTAAATTCAGAAATGAACCAATCTTTATTTTTTGAAGAACTCCGGTAGATGGCAGTGTATCGTGAACCAAGGGCATTTTGCAGCTATTGGCGATGGATCCAAACAATATTCGAATCAAATTTTTTGATTGGTTGATTTTTAAATTTAAATTTAGAAATGAACCAATCGTTAATTTCTCTTTCTCGAAGAACTCCGGTAGATGGCAGTGTATCGTGAACCAAGGATGAAATTTTGCTCTGTGCTAAAAACCAAAAAGTTACAGGCATTTAGTATTTAGGAGGCGTTGGTTAAGTACGATCATAGTCTTTGAATGATTGTCTAAAAGATTATTTTTGTCTCCAAGCTATACCATCAATACTGTACCTCAGAACCAGACTAACGTAAGTCCATTTTCGTCATTTTTCAGTAGAGGGGAAAAACAATGTATTCGACTATCGTTTTTCCCCTCTACCGAAAAATGACGAAAATGGACTTACGTTAGTCTGGTTCTAAGGTACAGAATAAAGGTGGCTGGAAATGAAATTTAAAAATGCGAGCCGTCAAAATTCGAGATATAGAGGTTTTCGGGAAAGATCATTCGAGATAAACATGAGAAAAGCGTTAAATTTGTGCTGTAAAAGCAGGGAAATTGAAAAATTTTGACATAGAGAGGTTTTCGAGATATGCAGGTTCGAGATAGACAAGTTCGACTGTATTCAAAATATGGCCCACTTTTTTATTTTTGAAGGTTAAAATTTTTTAAAAATATTTCATACTTTTTAAAACCTCTTTTTTATTTTTTCACTAATTTAAAAAATATTTTTATGCTAAAAAAGCACCATAATTACCTTTAAAAGTTTATGCATTCATTTGTTTACATGACAGTTAGAAAATATTTTGTGATTTAATATGTATAAATCATAAAAATGTCTTATAAAATTTGCTATTAAAGGAATTACATGATCTAAAAATTTTAGGAATTTATAAAATTCTTATTTCATTCACACTTTTATTAAATTAGAACCAATATTGGATTCAATTATCCTTTTGTATTCTTAATTTAGGTGCACAAATAATTTTTCGTTAAGTCAACTTTCAGTAATGAAATATTTGTAAATGAATTCTTATTCGTAGCTTGATATCTGTGCTTTCCATTATGTAGAATTATCAAGCTTTCATACGCTATGCTTAAAAAACTGAACTTATTCAACACAAATTATGCATTTCAGATTTCAAAACAAGTAATTTTTTTCTCCAGAATTCAGAGAAAAATTTTTTTTCAAGCAAATGACAAGCATTTTAAAGACCTTTTGAAGTTTATGAGATGATCCATTAAGTCATGGAAGTAAATGCAAATCAATTTATATCCTAAGTGTATTTTACTAAATTAAGAAATATGATTTAATCAAGAATTCAGCAACGTTATTAGTTTTTTGTAAATATTTTCACATGCTTCAAAGGAATAAATTAAACGTTCTAAAATGATGGAAATAAAGATAAAAAGAGAAGCACTTTGGGGCTTAATATGCTTGAAGAACGTGAAAAAGGTTCCAGTTTTACAAGAGAGGAAAACGAATGCAACGCAATAAAACTTAATACGCCTCCCCAAAAAAACTATAAACACTCATATTTGCATGTTATGACTGCGTTTAGATAAAGAGGCAGCTCTTTTGAATTCTTTATGTAAAACTAAATGAAAAGAGATAAACTTTTCGATAAAAACTCCTTTTCTATGTCATTTTAAATGCTAGGCAGTAAAACAAACATTGTCGATGATAATTTTGTATCAGACGTACTTACGGTGAGTGTCGCAGTTGCATTTAAAATCAAAGACAGAGTTATCTTTTATTTACCGTAGAAAGAAATACCGTTAAAGAATTTGTTTTTGAAAATATGAGTAGTTCTTTAATTCAAATGCAAGATAGAGTTGATGTGATAAATTTTAATTAAAATTCCTTCCACGTGATTTTTTGTTTCTTTCACAAAAATACAAAAAGGTTTCAACTATATGACCATTGCGATTAAATTGTTAATTGCAATTTTCGATTAGTTATTTAATCGTGTTACGCAGTTTAAAACTTTTGACAGTAATTCTACTATAAGATTAAGACAGTTTGTAAAAACAGTTTATGCATGTTTTTGAAAAGGGCACATTCTGAAGAAAAAAAATTTTTCCTAAAAACTGCGTAAAATGATTAGGCATTAGTTACATCCTTTCATAATATACTATTCCAAACAGGACTTTTTCCGGCACTTCGTTTTTTGTTTCAAACCCCGAAATATCCGACGACGCATAACCGTAAAATGTCTTCTAGTTTAAAGTTTACAAATACCTTTGTGCTGTTAATGTAGAGAAAAATACAACGTTAAAGAGGCACAAATAAGCAGGGATACTGCAGACACGTGTTTCGGGGCTACAAGGAACCCCTTTTTCAATGCAAGAAGTGTGAGCTTTAGGATAAAGAATCATCCAATAAAAGCGGATTTATCATTTTGCAAATGATTCCAAACTAACCAATAAGCTTTCCCAAAACTTCAAACCTCATAGTTCAGTTCCAGATGTATAGATCCCCGCTAAATGACTCGCTCTACAGCAAATAACCACTCGGATCCCCCATAAATACGAATTCATTTAATGATAACTCCACTCGAAAACGTCTTGCATCTCCACTCAGACGTAATTAAGAACACTGAATGTGATTTTGAGTGATTCTCAATAATTCAAGATCCCCCTCTAAGCCATTATTATGTGATGTCGCATCCGTCTTGACGAAAATTATGACACTCACTGAGCACAAATTGCAAATTCTGCGAATGTAATATTCCCCATTAAATGGATATGACTAATATGGATGTATTATTGACTGGTAATTCTCGCAGCGTATGTTTAGTCACTTTCTGTTTGACTGGGATGACGCTAATTCCCGTAATGAGACAAATGTGCGCGGATTTGTTTTGAATATTTTACGGTAGTATACGGGGATGATTGCAGTTGATTTGCTATGTTTAGTTTCATATATGACATGTGTCTTGATATTACTTTTTAACCCATTTATGCCCAGTAGCCAAAGAACGGGACGCTTGTTAGTTACTGCATACAAAAACCTGTAATGGGTATATTATTTCACTAAAGCTGTTTTTAACAAGTTAAATAGTCCTTTTTTTGAGAAAACCAGTTAGAGCCACTAGTTGGACATCAGAGTTTATTTATTGACAGCGATTTTCAGACAAATCAGTCAAGCAACGATCCAGCACGGGTAGCCACAGAAAGTAAGTTTATTTTTTTGCAGACTGTAATGTTACTTTGCAAAAGTAAAGTCAAGTAAGGTCGTATTTTTCTCACATATCTGCAAAATATCCCGTAAACAGGACATTAAATAACTTAATAACTATGGCAGTGACGAACTATTTTAAGCCTTAAATGTATGTTAACCATTTTAAACAGATAAAAATTAAAAAAAAAATTGTTAAAAAAAAATTGGGCATAAATGGGTTAAGGCATAACTTTATGTTTTGGTATAGGGCATTCCTACGGAAGTAGTAATGGAATAAGGGGCTAGTTGAAATCGTTAAGATAAGTTTAGATTTTTTTAAAAAAATGGAAATTCATTTTGGAAATCAAAATACATAAAGAAATGAAAATACATTTTACAATGAAAATTGCAGTTAATTAATTTGAATTTCTGGCGGGTAATTCGTACCTCAAAAAAAAAAAAAAAAACATGGCAAATGTTTATTTTCTTTAATTTTTTTTCATGGGGCAAAATTCAGAGAAATACTTGTGACAAAGTAAGGGAAGGATAAGCTGAAATATTAGCGTTTTGATTTGAGGATGAATTTATTTTTTTGCATTTATTATAAAATTTATAATGTAGCGCAGGTTTAGTCAGTTTCTGTTTGACTGTGATGACGCTAATTCCCGTAATGAGACAAATGTGCATGGATTTGTTTTGAATATTTTGCAGCGGTATACAGGAAGGATTGTAGTTGATTTACTATGTTTATTTTAATATATGACATGCGTCTTGATATTACTTTTTAAAGACATAACTTTACATTTAGTTTCGATCATTCTCACTCAAATAGTAGGGTTATGAGAGGCAAACTGAAATTGTTGAGATAACTTTAAGGGGTTTCAGTACCTTTCTAACAATTTTCTTTAATTTAAGCAAAAAGCGTAACTCTTTGAAACCTTTGTTTCTGCACTTATTTAACAATAAATAATTTATTTTCAAACATTAAAAAATTTGCACACTTTTTTTGAAAATTTAAAAATGTAAGACAGTTTTTTAAAAACCCTATGCCTATTTTGTTTTTGCACTTTCTTCAAAATTTCTTCTTGCTAAATGATGACATACCTCTACAAATCTGTGCATTCATTTTCTTATATATTTATTTTAAAATATTTTGTGACCTATTATGTAAAAAAAAAAATATTTGAAAATTTTGTTTTTAAAGGTTTAACAAGCTTTAGAAAATTTAATAATTTATAAAATGCTTATTCAATGCACAGTTTTGTTAAATATATTATCTTGAGTGCAAAAAATATTGCTTTAAAGTTGTATCTTTAATAGAAAAAGTTCCTTTGCGTTTCCAGTTACATGGAATCACTAAAAACTGATCATCGAGAAAAAGCACAAGCTTTGCTTTTGCATTAGAACACATGGCGTGCATGCCATAAAGTCACTCATAACTTTTTAAATGATTGACCTAGAGCAGTGGTTCTCAACCTTTTAACAGCTACCGCCCCCTTTAAGATTGAAATTTTCCTCAACGCCCCCTTTGCGGACGGGCAAAAAACTGGAAGAGAGGGAGGGAGTATAAAGCAGTTATCTTGACAGGTTTAGCTCTTTTATTTTACCCAAACAGATAATTGAAAAATGGTAATAGAAGGAAAAACTTATGCTTTTTTTTCTCTTTCTAAGATAACTTTTAGAAAAAGGGGTCATTTTTTCCCCTCTAAAAAGATGCGTCATGGTAACAATCAAAAGCCTAGAATGAGTCCATTAAATGAGTGAACCATTTTAAAGGTAAATAAGAACAACACGGTTTGAAATAAAAATGCACCGTTTTTAACATTTCTATTGGAAAAGGAAAGCCAATGTACATTTGAGAAATACACTTCGTTCAAATAGTTCCCTGGACAGTTCGATCCCAAACAGTGTTGTTCTTATTTACTTGCAACTACGCAATTCGCATCCCCTATTTATTAGGTACGGATATAGGATTTTATTATGTAAGGGCGATAACAAAGCCGGACCTTCTATTTTTCCCAAGATGGGCAAAGACTTGAAATTATGTCCCGTACCTCTCACCTTTAAAGTTTATAAATCAAGTTTTAATTTAAAAAAAACTGAAATTAGTTGAATCTACAAATTACAAGATAAGTTCAATTCAAAGAAATTCTTTTTTAGTAATTTATTGCTTTGAATGTTAGATAAGATAACAAAAGTTATAAGTATGTCTTTAGCGACATCAGATTAAAGACGGTGGTGAGAAATCGGAGATATCCCTCGAAATTTGTTTTGAAAACAAAGTCTTGAAAATGCAGTTGCTTTAATCTTAAGTTTCGTGGTGTTGAGACGTAAGTTCAGATTCCGTTCCGAGTGAAACATTTGAAATTGAGGTAATTTTAGACAATTTTTAGTAACATTAACTAGGAAAAAAGAGGTCCCTCATAAAGATTTTTCACAATTGAGGTTATTTTAAGTCTAAGTTTAGTACTGTTAGGGGGTCGGAGCTCATTCAAGGGATCTCTGAAATTGAAGTATAGAAAACGCAAATTTAAACTTTTGTTGATATTCAGGGAATTGCAAAGGTTCGAGAGTTCTTTTCGGAAATTTTTTCACATTTTACTCTGAAAAATGCGATTGTTAGCTACCTTTGGTGTTGTTAGGTTCACACAAAAAGTTGGTCAAGTCAGGTTGCTCTCTTTAAAAAATTTTTAGAAACTGATCTCGTAAAAATACAATTTTAGTCAGTTTAGTCAGGATTACAGAAGAAGCATGTTGTTCGAGATTCGCTCCCGTAATTATTTTGAAAAAATCATTAGGCTGTCTTCGAAAATTAAGGTTTCCGTAGCTCTTTGACGAAAATGTCTAAAAACGAAATTTTAAGCTATGTATGGTTATGCAAAAAAAGGGGTGGGTAGTTCTAGATATTTATCCCGGAAGTTTTCAAAAGGGAAATTTTAAAAACACAATTTCTATTTACATATAGGCTGCCGAAGTTAGGTGAGCAGTGAGAGGTGGGAGACTCTTCCTCGAACAATTTTAAATGCACATCATCAAAACACATTTTTAGGCTATTTTAGGCAGTTACGCTATTAAAGGGAGGGGGGGGGGTGCCTCCGAAAACTTTTTTGAACTGAAAGTGTTATTGACAAATTTTACTCTGTCCTTCATGACGGTGGAAGAAAGATTAGGGTACGGAAAATAACTCCAGGAAATAAATTTCAAAAGCAATATTTCAATGTCCTTGCCAGCATAAGAGAATATTGTTTTCTGTCGCACCGCTCAAAACATGGCTTCACAAACACCTTTCACCATATACCCACCGCCCCCTTACCGCCCAAAATATGTCTATCGCCCCCCTGCCGCCCAAAATATGTTCACCGCCCCTCAGCATCCTCTCACCGCCCACCGGGGGGCGGTATCGCCCCCGTTGAGAACCACTGACCTAGAGCAACGCTATTTTTTTCAAGTGTTTTGAATAACTTTTACTTTCGAAATAAGCAATAAAAAATTTTTTGGTCGTTTGGTCATTTTTGAGGTACTGTGACCCCTTAAATAAACAAAGAGGAAATTTATTTTGAAAACCACAATCTCTACTAATAATAAAGCTGAAGGTGGTTCTGTCTGTCCTTCTTTCTTTCTTTCTTTCTGTCTGTCTGTCTGTTACGCGCGTAGCGCCAAAACCGTTCGGTCGATTTTCATGCCACTTGGCACAAAATTAGTTTGTAGCATGTAGTTTTGCACCTCGAAGCGATTTTTCGAACATTCCATTTCGTTCTTTTTCTATTCGAATTCTTAGAGGAAATTCGATAAAATAGGGAAGAAATATTCCATACACATTTTCAAGTCTTATGTCATTCGAAAGCTTGAAATTTTCTGCACAAAATGACGTTTTTTCGAAGTTTCTACGATCATCAGGAGAGCTGTAACAATTGTTTTTAGAATCCCGAAATTCAAGGCTTACCTTCAGTAAAGCAAGCCAAACGATTCTAAAATGGCTTTGCTCGCGAATAAAATTTGTTTGAAAATAGAGATGAAATGAATTATTTTATCAACGGAAATCAACTTTTCATGTTGTTACCATGGTTACGTTTTTATTTCGTTCTTTTTCCCTTAATAATTTTAAAAATGTATTTGTTTTTGTAACAATCCAAACTCCAAGCCTTATTAAAATTAGTCAAATGAAATATTAAAAACCGTGATAAGATAGGCACCTGTCAATCAAATGAGAAATCGAGTCCTTTCCTTAAAATACAGGATACCATTCTAAATTTATCGTCTGCAAAACATATTTTACTTCATTATTAATTTATTTCAATATAAATTGCAGCAAATGGCTTGAGTGAACGAATTTAGCTTTTAATTTATCGTTTGCTGGTTGATCTTTGTCGATGTTTATTGTTTTTATTATCATTGTGAAGAATAATGCACGAAATTTCTATGACTAATACTTAAAATTTTTAGGATCAGTTGAGTTTAAAAGAAAAAATTGCGCCAAATATACTTTTGCAATGTGATTATTTATTGTTGGACTGTAATTTGCAGCAATAATTGCATTTAATAAATAATGAAAGACAATATTAAAAATTATTTTTTTGGCGACTTTTTTACAATTTGGCATTCAATTCTATTTCAGTATATTTACTTCTATCTTATTGCGATATTGCAACGTTCTTTCTAAAGTATGTCATTTCGGAAAATGTATTATTTTGTTTTTGAAGTTAGGAAAGAAAACTTTCTTCTTCTTTTAAACTTTGGTAAGATTTCTGTTGGTTTCTGTGAGCAACAAAATTTTTCTTATTTTTTCTTTTGGCTTATTTTTGTGCACCTATCTTTGGGGTTGCATTCGAATGTCCCCAAGGGGGTGATTTACCCCTTTTATGGGGTAATCAGGGCTTTCAATGCAGACCAAAGTGATATGAATTGGCGCGACCACTTGGCGATATCTCGCCAAGCTTTTGGTCACCAAGTGTTTGACGCCAATTTGGCGACATATCGCCAAGTTGGCAATAAATTTAGCGAAAAAAAATTTTTTTGGGTTCAATTTGGCGCTATTGGCGATATTTTGCGAAAAATCTACTGAATGATGTTAAAATCGGCGATATTTAGGAGATTAATCATTGTAAAACATTTTTTTGCATTGTTTCGTGGCAAACTAGGGATGCAAATGTTTGAATTGTTATCTTACTCACTTCAAGCACTATTTTAGCACTTAAGGCATCTACTAAGAAATTTACACGTAAAAGGAAGTAGTGTAGGGTCCATACCAAATTTTTATATCATACTTTGAAGGAATTATAGTTGAATTATAACTAAAATAGAGTATTTTTTTCTGCTATATCATTTTTTTACAAATGAACTTTTAATTTTATACCACGGGCAAAGCCGTGCGGGTACCGCTAGTACATGAATAAAGGACAATGTATGTTTTAGTACACTTTGTAGTTTCTTCTTTTTTTTGGCAGTTAATTTGTACCTTTTATAAAAAAAAAAAAGTAGAAAATTTGTTTTTTATTCATGAGGCAAAGTGAAAAATAAAATAATTTTAATAAAAATTCTTTTTCTTTTCAATGTAAAAAAACTTTTTGATTAAATGAATAAAATGATAAAATTATTAAGTAAATAAAAGAATAAATGAACAAATGGTTAGGAAGTGAAGAATAATAAGCGAATAAATAAATATACTATTCAGAAAAACTGAATGTATGCAAAAATGAATGTAAAAATAATTGAATGATGGCATTAATAAGTGAATTAATAAATGAAGAACTATAAATAAAGTAATTAATGAATTACTACGGAATTTCTATAACAAATGGTTGAATTAGTAAACAGAATTAACTATTTTACTTTACCACATCCATTTTACCAGGCTGGCACGTGACTAGTTGTACAAAATATTTAAACTGAAACTATAGGCTAAAAATTAAATAAATAAATATCTCATCGAGTACTAGTACACTTCAATTAATATTTAAAATATTATTCACAATAACTTTTAAGTACTTTAATACAAAAATAACACTCGGTTTAACTTTTAATATCAGTTTAAAAGAAAATTTAGAATACTCACTTACACGAGCGCACATGCAAAAATGTAGACAAATAGATAGACATAAAAAGTCGCAAATTAGTTTTTAATCAATTATATTTGTCCTTGTGTTTTTAATCGTGCATTTCAGAGAAAATATTAAATGCTTCAGGATGATAACTACAGTCGAACCCGCTTAATCGAATAGCCATTTTGAAAACGAAAAATATTCTAATAAGCGGGATATTCTATTATCCAGGATCAAAATAATGCATTATAGCTGTCTGGTACATTGAAAATGCATTATATTAACCCTCGTGGGTCCCTGCCATTTCAGTTAAACTCAAAACCCTTGGGGTCATAAACGACCCCAATGCTTCTTTAATTATTTTATTATGATTATTGAATGTTACATGCATTATTTAAGTTCACACACTTTTTAATGCTAAAAAATAAAAATAAAAAGACACAATCAAAGTAAAATTTAGTTTATGCATTAAAAATTAAATTTTTAGAGCAAAACTTACAATAACTGTAGATTTTTTTACAACTGTTACAGACCTGAAAAAACATGATTTTTTGCAAGTGAATTTCAAATACTTATGACATTTTTCGATGCATTTTCTGTCCGGTTCTCTTGGACAAAAGTTGCAACGTCCTCTTTTTTTGGTATTCTGGAGAAGTGACCCCAAGGGTCTCGCGTGCAAAAAATGCAATTCGGGAAAAATAAAACACAATAATAGCATTATTTTGAATAGAAAACTAGAAGAACAAAAGTCACAAAGTGCCATTAAACACAAATGGTTGATTAACAAGTTTTATAAACAGAAATTGCGTTGGGGTCACATATGACCCCAAGGAACCCACGAGGGTTAAGCGGAATATTCTTTTAACTGATATTCTAATAAGCGGGCTCGACTGTAATTGTTAAGTATAAAATACCACAAGCATAAAATGTAGCGATGCATTTCACTTTATTTCTCATTCGAGTAACTCAATGTATTGCCATTTTAAAACATTTCGAAAAAAAAAATCCTCATTCCTTTACTTTTCCTCTAAAGTGAAAATGTTATTTTAGAACCCCAGAGTAGGGGAAAATATCCGAGCGTGTAATGCTATTATCCCGAATCATTGGTTCCCTGATTGTAAAATTCCCTTTCCCTTCTGCTGTTTTCTCACTTGTGAAGTCAAGAAGTTTAAATCTAAGCAAGCTCTTAGAAAATCGAAGGAAGCGCAGACAACTGTTGGATCTCGTTATCGAAATCACCATTTTAGTTATACAATACAAGAAACTCATTATCGGAAAGGGAATTCATTCGATAAGGATCCCGTGTTCGGACTTTTTTATTGCATTTGAAAACAAATAAATAGTCCGCGTCATTGAGTTGGGTTTAAAATAAAATACTTCGTTTTAAATCCCTGAAGCCTCACTGCAAAAAGTAAGCTGTTGTTTTTACAGTACAATACTGAAAGCAGAGGTTTCAGTTTTAAAATTGCAAAGGCGCCGTAAAAAACTGTAAAACAAGCAGTTTATTATTGTAAAATTAGCAATTTTAGTTTATTACTGTAAAATGTGGCAGCAGAGGTTCCAGTTTAAAACTATAAAATGCACGGTAATAAACTGAAATTGGCAATTTTACTGTAGAATTTACAGTTTATTACTGTAAAATTGCTAGTACTGTAAACTAAAAATTTTAGTTTAATACTGTAAAATTGGCAATTCAACAGTTTATTAGTGTAAAATTACTATAAAATTAGCTGCATTATACTGTAAAAACAACATTCATTTTTCAGTGTATGTATAACATTATTAAACCAGTAAGTTATGTTTCCTTACTGATTAGTAGTGTTTACCGACCAGTGAACGAGCACTTAAGGGAATTTTCAATTTCAAAAATTCATAGCGTCATTAAATTTAAAACATTTTTCACATGACAGTAAAAATACTTCAGATGGTATACGTACTATTTGAAAAAAGCGAGAGCTTCCATGTGGTTCTAGATCAGGGAGTTAAAACGAAAAAATAAAGTTAAGTCCCGTAAATGAACACACCCCTACTAGTGAGAAAATGCAGCATTTTCCAGTCATTTTCATTCTGTATATGTGCAGAAAGAAGTTACTTCTGCTGATTCGTTTAAGAAAATGTTTCAAAACTTTTTTTTTTTTTTAATGTGCGAAGTGTTAGTTCACTCGTCGGTCTACCCTAATTATTTTATTTTCAGTAATGTATCTTTTTGTACTGATGAATTCGTAAATGACTAAGACTTAAAACTACGCAATGGTATTGGCATTAGTCAGGGGCGGATACAAGGGAGGGACGATGGGGCGATCGCCCCTCCCTTGAGGCCCCACCATCAACAACTTTTTAATATTGAAGTTCAAAAAACTTAACTTTAGACGAGTTTAATGATGTTGCAGGAAGGGAGCTTGGGCTCTCCCCCGGAAATGTTTCGAAATGGAAGTCCGAAGATTATATGATAAACATTTGCAGTCCAGTATAGATAGTAAAAAGTAAGCAATAAAATCAATCGCCCCTCCATTGAGAAATTTCTGGATTCGTCCTTGACATTAATTCATTTTAACTCTTTATGACCCGATAGTACTTAGAAGTACTGCTTACATTAGTTTCGTATTATGAATCCTAAACAACTGGAATCATGCTGGTACTTGATATATGTTGTGTCATAACTTCGCAAGCAAATAAAGACGAAAAACTCTGATAAAATTAAAGAAATTCATTGTCCCAGGTAGCACAAATAACCTTTAAACGTTTTATAAACGTTTTTAGCGGTTGTTACAACGTTAATAACCATTCTACAACCTTTAAAAAACGAAGTTTGCTACTTGGGTGTGAATTGGAATGAAACATAATTAAATAGCAACGTTAATTTTACAGCGGACAATGTTCATTGCGGATTTATCTGCCATAATCATTTATTAAAATCTAATTACTATCCAAAGCAAGACTAGTTAAAAATAAATGGTGTACTTCAGAAAACATTAATGGTGTTTTGATTAAATTCATGAATGAAAATTCAGCTGAAAAATACCATTACGTTAAAATTAAAGATTCTGAAAAAAATATATATATTTAAAAACTTTTAACATTTATGTAAACTAGAAAATCTTTGTCATAAATATTTCCCTTTATACGACGACAAAAAATAAGGAAAAAAAAGGAGTAGTTTCAAGAATCCGAAAATGAGATCTAAATATTTATTTTCTGCTTATTGAAGACAAAAAAAATGACAAAATTTGCTTGGGAAACTTTTCTAATTAATTATTCTACGCTATGTTACCATGATTATCTTATATATTATTTCTCCAGCTTGTTTTTTTTTACTAAGCGAGAACGTCTTCATTTCCTTATCAAATTCCATGATTTACCTCTCCTTTTAAAGCCTGTCGCGACGACTATTGACGAAGAATAGAACCACCGTCAAAAAACTATTTTTTGTGTCTGCAAAACTTTTTTTAATGTTTTTTATTACACATTATTTCAATAAATAGGTATGAGAACTAAGATGCCGGTTGGATAGAGCCTGGCACTAGAAACGAACACGAAGAGAGATCGAACACGGAATTTGTTTTGTCTCTTTTAATTGTTTTTTATCCTAATTTTCATGAATATATAATCTGAACTCATCGTCGGATTTTAACCCATTAATACCTGACATTTTTTTTCCAAACATATTTTGTGTACTGGTTACAAACAGTGTTTAATGAACAGGAAAAATAATTAAAAAAATATTATAAAAAAATATTTTTTTTATTAAGGAAAGAAAAATCGTCCTTTAAAAGTTACGATAGACCCCAGAGGGTATATCCTTTTTTTACTAAATTTTTTTCTGCCTACGATATAATATTTAAATAGACATTTTATAAGAAGAAATAAAATCAGCATTTAAGGTAAAGTGGGAAGCTGGGAATAAGTTTAAAAACTTAGCTTTTTTTCTTGAGATTGTGAACGATGTCATTTTTGATAAAGATCATATTAAACCTGCTACAGAACACATTTTACAATAGTTATGTGCTGCAATCTGTCAACAACGAATTGAAACAACACCAAGGTACTAATTGAATACTATTATTTGGTTGAAATGTTCATTTTGGGGAAATTCAGACCCTTTTTTGGACCGTCCCTAAAGAGGAACGCTAGGTATTAATGGGTTAAACCCCATTTGCTCTGTTGCATTAAAAAAAGGAAAATAATACGTTTATTTTAGCATGATAGTTTAAGCGCATTCTGTTTGTCAATTTCTGCTCATTTAATGAAGTGAGTTCCGCTTGTGAAAGTGATGGGTGTCATTTTCAAGACTAAATTTTTGATTTTGTAAACAAAAATTTGAAAGAGAATGAAATGTTACGCACATTGTTGCTACATTTTAGAAAGAGGCTCTTGCGAACCAATTTCACGCATTTCAAATCCTTAAAAAATGTTTTTTAATGTGATCGAATGTTTATGACCAAAGCCGGCGAATGTCCAAATTATTTTGTTTGCGTTTCATGTCAGACTTTTCATATCAGAGAAGGAGCAAAGAGCGCCACAAAGGGTGCCAGCCATCCCTTTTCATAACTGAAACTGTTTCATTTAGCAGTAACAAATGTTCCCTCGTGGTATGTGTTTTACAGCAATGAAAACTTTTGTTTGATTTTTGAACCCATCATGAAGATAAATTGGTGAAAGATGGAGGGTAATCTACTAGAACTTTACAAGACCCAACTTAAAAGACCAATGGAGCAAAAGAATTAGGGACAATTTACATCTAACCATTGCTAGACATTGAGGCAAAGGAATATTCCTTTTTTTTTTCAATTTTAATAAAAGTATTTTCAAATTGAAAAACATTATTTTTTACTTTATTACGCCTAAATGCCATAGTTGATGGTGTTACATATTTTTTTTTTTGCATTAACTTAGCGTAACATATAGTACTGAGAAAGAAAAAAAGTTCAAGGGGACGAAATATTGCGTGTTTACCCTTTACTACACTGCAAAAAATGAGCTATTGTTTTTACAGTATAATACTAGCAGCAAAGTTTCCAGTTTAACCCGTAACACGGGAGGTGAAAAAGTAGGACGTAACAGGGGACGTGCGGTCTCAGAGACAGCGCTACTTTCAGATTTTTTGAAAATCGTGTAATAAAGATACGATCATTCAACTTCTCAGAGATATTCCTTGAACTTTTATTTGCACGGAAAAAAATATTTTTTTGAGTTTAAATAGAAACATACCTTTTCGGAGAAAATTTCGCAAGGGCTCTAAGATTTTTCGAGAAAAAGCATATGTTGCTGTAAACATTTTACTACGGATAATAAAAACCATCATGTTATTCATTAATGATTTTATTTTAGTTATTTAATACTTACAGAGCATTTTAATACCAGAAAATTGAATATAAAATATTACTGAAATTTTTTGACAACACCTTAACTATTAGCATATCGCGTCGTATTTTCGGTAATAATTGAGTCCTCATCATCCCTAAAACACTCATGACGAAGTTTTTGCAAACATTCTAAAAAATTCTCAACTTTATCTAGAGTATTTTGCATCTCTCGCGCATAACGCGAATCAGATTAATAAACGCATCTCCGCAAACCTAACGTTAGAACTACGCGTCATTGCTGCCAAAAATTGACGCTGAAGGGGAGGTGCGGTCTCACAGACCGCTACTGAAGAAAACTATTAAATTTCTACCAAATCCACATGCCAAAGGATGTTGATGAGACAGGGTGATTCAGTTCAGGGCCTCAAAACAAGAAGCTACTGGGAAAAACAGGTCATTTGGACTCAAAATGTATAAAGGGTGAATGGTTTAAATACGTGTGCGGTCTGTGAGACCGCACCTCCCCTGTTACGGGTTAAAACTAAAATGCTCAGTAATAAACTGCGAAATTAGCAATTTTACAGTTTATTACTGCAAAATTACTGTAAAATTAGCTGTATTACACTGTAAAAACATTCATTTTTTACTGTAGGTTCAGCTAAACTTGCATTTCGAACTAGAAAAGACGGTTAAATACGAAGTTTACGCACTTTTGTAATCAGCATTGTCCCATAAAACACAATGCCTCCCCCCTCTTATCCAAGAAAACCGGATTTTTTTCCCGCATGATAGTACCTTTATGAGTATGAATTTACATTGGTTAAGATTCCCATTCCGTCATCCAAAATAATGTGGAAGATATGATTAAAAACTATCAAAAAGTGGCACAATTTTTGAACACTTGAACAGTATTTATTCGTTTGATCACGTAGTATTTTAAACCAGGTACTAAAACTAAAATGACTTCTCATTAAAATAAATGTTCGTTTGAAAAAGTGTTCAGAGAAACTATCATTCAAAAAGGATTAAAATTCAAGAAAGAACGCTCTTTTCGTAACACATTAAAAAAATAAGCAGAAGATGAAAATATAATCGTTTAAAAGAATAAACATTACTTGCATAAATAAGATATAATGAGTTTTAAAGTTTTCAGCCTTTTTTTAGATTCCTTTTTAGTTTGAACGGGAAATAATATACAGAAGTCATAATTTAGCAGTCAGTTTTCAACTGCAAATTTTCTTTTCAATCAATACGAATCAGCGTTGAAATGATTTGCGATGCATTTTTACTCTTAAAGTTGATTCAGTTTTTGAAAAGAGCAACCACCGAATGAGGAAACATGTCTAGACATAGCATTAACCATACTTTTGAAAACAGCGGTAAAATAAAATTAACGTTATAAAATAAACGTGGGATGCTTTCAGGCTACGATTTTCATTATTCTCGCAATTTCTATCGAGAAAATTCAGGACATTTTATTTTTTGCGTGGGTGTACACTGTAAAAAATGAATGTTGTTTGTACAATATAATACATCTGATTTTATAGTAATGAACTTAAAATTGCTAATTTCACAGATAAAAAGTAAAATTTCTACTTTTACAGTACTAAACTGTAAAATTGCTAATTTTACAGTACGAAACTGTAAAATTGCTAGTTTCACAATTTATTACTTTAAATTTTACAGTTTAAAACTGGAACCTCTGCTGCCAGTATTATACTGTTGTTTTTACAGTATAATACAGCCAAATTTTACGGCAAAAAAACAAAATTCCTAACTTTACAGTAAGAAACTAAAATTGTCAGTTTTACAGTTTATAACTGTTCATTTTACAGTTTCAAATTGGAACCTCGGCTGTCAGTAATATACTGTGAAAACAACAGTTCATTTTTTGTAGTGTATGCGCGTGTTGCCATGCAGCTTGTGCATTGAGAGCCTTTTTAACCCTTTAAAGGCACATACTGTCAGTTCCGCTTAGTCGGTTAGTGAATGAACAAGTTCCCTGACAAAGATCCCCACGTGATCGAATAATTTCCCCGGAAAAAAAAGAGGCTGTTCTTCAGGTGTTATGCCAAAAGCAAGACATCCAGAGACTGCAGTTTCGTCTTTATTATGGACTCATCAGTCTGGAAAAAAAAGAGACTGTTCTTCAGGTGTTATGCCAAAAGCAAGACATCCAGAGACTGCAGTTTCGTCTTTATTATGGACTCATCAGTCTGGAAAAAAAAGAGACTGTTCTTCAGGTGTTATGCCAAAAGCAAGACATCCAGAGACTGCAGTTTCGTCTTTATTATGGACTCATCAGTCTGGAAAAAAAAGAGACTGTTCTTCAGGTGTTATGCCAAAAGCAAGACATCCAGAGACTGCAGTTTCGTCTTTATTATGGACTCATCAGTCTGGAAAAAAAAGAGACTGTTCTTCAGGTGTTATGCCAAAAGCAAGACATCCAGAGACTGCAGTTTCGTCTTTATTATGGACTCATCAGTCTGGAAAAAAAAGAGACTGTTCTTCAGGTGTTATGCCAAAAGCAAGACATCCAGAGACTGCAGTTTCGTCTTTATTATGGACTCATCAGTCTGGAAAAAAAAGAGACTGTTCTTCAGGTGTTATGCCAAAAGCAAGACATCCAGAGACTGCAGTTTCGTCTTTATTATGGACTCATCAGTCTGGAAAAAAAAGAGACTGTTCTTCAGGTGTTATGCCAAAAGCAAGACATCCAGAGACTGCAGTTTCGTCTTTATTATGGACTCATCAGTCTGGAAAAAAAAGAGACTGTTCTTCAGGTGTTATGCCAAAAGCAAGACATCCAGAGACTGCAGTTTCGTCTTTATTATGGACTCATCAGTCTGGAAAAAAAAGAGACTGTTCTTCAGGTGTTATGCCAAAAGCAAGACATCCAGAGACTGCAGTTTCGTCTTTATTATGGACTCATCAGTCTGGAAAAAAAAGAGACTGTTCTTCAGGTGTTATGCCAAAAGCAAGACATCCAGAGACTGCAGTTTCGTCTTTATTATGGACTCATCAGTCTGGAAAAAAAAGAGACTGTTCTTCAGGTGTTATGCCAAAAGCAAGACATCCAGAGACTGCAGTTTCGTCTTTATTATGGACTCATCAGCCTGGAATAGACAATAAGCGTACTGAAGGCCGATGTTGTTTCGATGAAGCTGAAAGCAACTGCATCAGGGACGTCATTTCGAAATTTTCCAGGGGGGGGGGGTAAAGGGTGCATACACAATGTAAAATGTACCAAAAAGTGGCAAAAATCACGCTCACTTATATGCCAATACATTGATTTCCCAAAGTCAGGGGGGATTGACCCCCTGCCCCCCACCTCCTAAATGACGGGCCTGAACTGTAATAGCTCTGACTTAAGGACGGTAACTCTCTCTTTGAGACTCTTCTGCGCTGCAAAAAGTGAATATTGCTTTTACAGTATAATATTGCTAATTTTAAAGTAACTTTACAGTAATA
This sequence comes from Uloborus plumipes, assembly GCA_038373865.1. NCBI lineage: Eukaryota > Metazoa > Arthropoda > Arachnida > Araneae > Uloboridae > Uloborus > Uloborus plumipes. The sequence continues at coordinate 25,618 of JAXGGA010009466.1, forward strand.
AACTGGAAAATTGCTTATTTTACAATGGTAAACTGTAAAACTGCTAGTTACAGTGTAGCAAAGCTTTTCTATTTAGAACATTTACAGATTAGTAAATTTGATTCTAAGACCGATTAGAAAAAAAATAATACCATAACGTCATACACTTTCGATATGATCTTTATAATAAATGAACCGGAGCAAATTGGTCATAATACCCATTCTTTATTGCAGCATTGTAATTACCATTCTTTATTCTTATTGTTTATGTGCATGACTGGTAGTACCAAATTTTGACTAGAAAATCACCAAAGTATGAAACTAAATTCTTCTCCATTTTAATTCCATTTAATTTGTAAGAAAAAGAAAACCGACGAGTAAAGTCCGATCAAAATTCGCGATTCTGAACAACGTAATATGAATTCTATACCTCAAAATTCAAAAGAATATTAGTGGCGGGATTTTGGATTCCTCTTCTTTCATCTAAAAAAAAATTAGCAGTAACGTTTTGTAGCACATTCCTTTCAAGGGAGCCTAGCAGCATAATCGCATCGGCAGATGATCGGCCATTCATCGAAACCCGATGAAATTCAGCCGATGATCGATTCCGATGAGTTCTCATCGGGAATTGCTCCAATATGTCTCATCGGCCAAACAGAATCCGAGCAGCAAAATACGATGAGTTTTGCTCGAAACACGATGAGATTTGGAGCAATTTACGAGCAGTGCAGTCCCATGCCGATGAATTTCGGATCAATTTTGGATGCTCGGCTTATTTTCATCGGGAAAGTTGATTGGAAGGATATCGCTTTTCGATAAAAAGTAGCTCACCGAAAACAGTGCTCGGATACTGATCGGAACGATGTCATCGTGCGTTACGGGATCAGTTTACGAGGAGTTCGATGATCGGCCGAGCAAAATCCGACGAGTTGACGCAACTTGGGGAGGATCCAGAAGTCTTTCAAAAGAAGGGCGATTAATATTTTTACTTACTTTCTACTACGCAGACTGATTTACAAACATTGATCATAAAGGTTTTGGACTCGAATTCCGAAACATTTTCGGGGGAGAGCCCCAAACCTTCTTCCCCTGACTTCATTGAAACTAGCATAAATTGCATTTTTCGAACTTCAATATCGGAAAATTACCGGAGAGGAGTCTCCCAAGGCAGGGACGATCGCCCCATTGCTCCTCCCTTGTTTCTGCTCACGATCCCTTTCAGCATATTTTGTTTTATAATAAATTAGAAATGGAGCTGAAGCAAAAGACAAAGTTCGAAAATTTGAATATTTTAAAGCTGATTTCGCATAAAATACCGTTTGACTCATTATGGACACACCTCACACAAACAATAAGTCTGAAATTAATATTAATGTCATTCATTGGTTATTTTCTTTAACCAGCTTGAAAAGAAAATGAATTCCGCAATTACGTTTCCATTCATATCTATTCTTTATCATCTTCATCGGAGGGGGAAAAAATCCGCATTCCATCCTCATAAATAAATTTAAATTAGTAGTAATCGTATTTCAAGCAAACATAAAAGTCGTTCCTCAACATGAAATGACAGCGTTATTGAACATTCAAGAAAATGTAATTACTCTTCTAGAAGTTTCCATGCATAATTCATTGCACTTTAGCATCATTTGCCCAGAAATGATAATTGGATTAGGCTTTTTTGTTTATGCCAGGTTGATTTCTGAATTTTTTATTTATTATGCCGCCATCTCATGTTAATGGAACAATATCAAAGCAAAACGCATTTCAACTTTTAAATTATACATTACATTAATATTTTATTGATTCTGACACAGCACTTCTGATCGAGATGGTTTTGAGTTTTGTTGTTGAACGCCAAAATTATCGCAATTTTATTGCTATAGTTTTTATCTAAATAATTTTTTTTTCCAAAGTGGTCTACAGGGACCCTCAGGTGTCTCCTGGAATTTGGAAATCTATACCGGCCTCCACGCCACCTAGCGTGGATAAACGTAATTTAGATATTTCACTTACAATGCACGAGCACACAGTAGCGTTAACTTCTATCTCGAACTGGCTGCGCTGATAAAACTCTCTAACTTTTTTGCATTCAATGCAATTTTACTGAGCCCGAATACTTTGAAAGTCACATCATTTTCCCCACCTTCAACAAAACGTAGTTGATGCATTTCAAGAATTAAAATAAGATTTATGCTTTTCCAGAAAATACTTGAACATAAGTTTCAAATTATTAAAAATAAATTTTATTCCAAGCATTGGTTTGTTCTTTTTCAAGCATCAAGTTTTGAATCACAAAAATATAAATTACACTTTTAACTTCAAAATTATTTTTTGATACCATGCAATTCAATTTTCTCAAGCTAAAAGAAATATTCTAGAAACTCCCACACGCTTGTAAGCAACGTTGCTACATTGTAGATTTTTATCCCAATTACGCTGATCTTCAAATAAAATGCGCCACTTTTTTTTTTAACGAATCATTGCTATTAAAGTTTGCTTTCTACAATAACATTTCTTTTCTCCTTACACAACTGGTGATAGAATTACTCTAAGTGCAACATTTCCGTGTTTAAGAAGCTTTACGCCTTATTTTGTGTTATTAGTTTTCAGTTATTTGCTCGCTGCTTCCATTAGTTCATCTTACGTTTGCAGCGCTAACGTAAAATCCTATTTTCCGTAAGCTCTTAAAGTGATCATGTTGCCAACATTAGGATTAAATAGAGTCTGTTTATCAGATAATGTTTACATTTAAGATGAAAAGGAAAAAATGTTTACTTGAATTTTTTTTTAGTGCTTAAAATCGCTTTTTTTTTTCTTTTTTTAAATTTCAGATCATTATGTGATCTCAAATATTTTTTAATCTTTTGAAGTTTTGTTTTGTATTAATATGTTTATTTCTGCATTAAATTCTAAATTTATTTTAAAATGCATTGTTATAGCGTTAAAAAAAATCTTGAAAGTCTTCACAAAAGATTATTCCTTTTCGTATAAAACTAAGACTTATAACTGTAACGCGTTGAGAAAAAGGAATAAAAATGTATTATTTAAAACGAAAAGAAAAAACGTAACTCTTTTTCAACATGCTTTTTTTTTCGTCTTCATCTCTTGTTTAATACAATATTTATTTTAGATTTGTTCACAGATCAAGAATTCAAAACCAAGACGCTTGCTTGCTGCTCATTTAGTGTTATTTTTCAGCCACTCCTTGTCTAACACCCCCAGAGAGAGAAGGTTGGAATGGAAACATAGGGGCTTAGTTACCACTACATATTCAAAGTGCTCCCTCAATTAATCGTGAACATGGAATATATTCGATTAGCTGGCATCGAACCCGAAATTCTCAAGTGATGAGCCCGATATTTAACCGATCAGGCCACTATGGCTCTTATGGAAGAGGCATAGATTATTTTCCTACTCTTTCTACGTATCTGTAAATGGTATCTAAAATTCAATCTATTTATATAGAAATGGATGTATGTATATACATATTTGTTTGTTTGTATGTTTGTTCCTTATACAAACCCACAGTTTGCGTCAGATTTTCAGCAAACTGGGTACAGAGGTTCCTTGATGCTCGAGAATTCACATAGGCGGGGTTTTGTAATTTTGAAAAATAATCCAAAAAGCTCAAAATTCCAATTTTTTAAACGGCCATTTTCTTTTCATTTGGAATACATAAAGTTAAAGAGATAAGTCTTTAAGCAAACAAATTGATAAAATTTAACGCATTTAAATATGAATATTTTCCGACAAAGATTACGATTACCAATGAATTGTCAATTCAAGGCTCACCTAATTCATTTTAAAATGAAATAAGTTAAAAACATTTATAATTAACTATGTTGTATTAATAAGCACCCGGGCAACGCCGGGTTAGCTAGCTAGTCAAGCTAAGCCGGATCAAGCTAGTTTTCTATAAATAGAGCAGAACTACGATGGTATCTCCATTCAAAATTTGAAGCAAGTACCATTTTGCAGGTACAAGAGAAATCGAGGGGCAAAGTGTTTGGTAGTATTTTCGAAATAAACTTCCAAAGGAACAGGAACTACTTTGGACAGAAACTACTTGCAGTTAACTACTTTGGAAAAATGTTTCTTGCATAATAACGAAAAGAAGAAAAATGCGTTTTTACCCATGATAAAGTTTACCATCGATGCATTTTCTGTCGAACAGCTGGGGTTTCAAAATCAAAAAAATAAAATAAAATAAACTTTGCAAAGGCAACCTAGCTATTAATGACACAATCTAAATCAAGGAATCAACATTAAACTAAACAACATCTCATGTGAATTGTTTTTGACATTTTTTAAAAAACGAAGCCTAAATGAAAATTAGATCGAAGAAATGGTCATGAATTATTCATAAAATGGAAATCAGTAGAAATATGAATTTCTGACTAAAATTTCCATTAAAGTTGTCAGGTTCTTGATTAAATGGAGAATAATAAATGAAGTAAAGGTTTTAAAAGAGAACATTTGGTATTCAGAAGATATTCTCGAGAAAAGTGAAAAAAAAGAAAGGTTCTTCCCAAATAATAAAAAGTTTAACTTAAATTATGCATCCGGCGATCCATTATATTCTTGTGTGTACTACTGAGAACTTTTTTGGAAAGGCGAATGAAGAGCAATCGATTTCGTATAAAGAACTTGACATTCCAATTAAAGTTGTGAATGATCATTTTTGTTGGCTCTTTAGTTTTCAAGGAAAATAAGTCAAAATGCATTCTGTGTAAAACTTTGAGCAAAAGGTTTTGTTTTCGCAGTGGGGGTATCTATGCCTTCTTTAACTATTTTTTCTTTCATTTTGTAAAGTCAGGGTGACAGAGTAATATTATTGTTATTTATGCATTCTTATTTGTTCAATGCATAAAATGAACTGTTGTTTTTGCAGTATACACTGCGATGCAAAAGTTTAGACAAATGGAAAATATGTGAAAAAAAAAGGAGTCCCAAATATGTCTGGTTTGTTTGGGACACTCTGTCCGAAAAGGCTCAAGCTGAATTCTTTATTTTTTTATGTATTCCGATTCGGTTGTTTATCTACCTATGCTGTCACGTGCTGTTTTTGACCCAAGTTGAAGTTTTGTAGGACTAAGGAGCGAATCGTCAGTCTGAGCCGTTTTTTCAATTGCTTCATCCTTAAGAAATATAATTTTTCTTGGACTTTTTGATCGATACGCATGTCTGAATTTGCTCTCCACAAAGTAAAAAACAATGTACTACCATACTAGAGCCGATTTGAAAGACAAAAATGTAATAAAGTATGTTCATTTTCAAATTTCGACTTCCAAACTTTCTCATCTTCTTTACACGAGAACTACAGAGCTTTTGAGATTTTGATTATTTATTCAGCAATCTCTGCACTTTATAATTGAATAATAAAGTCCCGCCTTTCCTCCACCAATCACATTTCAAAGGATATTTGCATAAAATTTGACTATTGTCTAAACTTTTGCAACAATGAAAAAAAAAATGTCTTTTGTAATGTCCAAAATTTGGTTCCAGTTATAGTTTTAAGAACTCCAGACACGTATTTGGGATCATATTTTGTACCTGCAGTAGAAATTTGCAAGCATTTCGTTGAATAGCTTTCTTTTTCTTCATATATCTGTACCTCAGAACCAGACTAACGTAAGTCCATTTTCGTCATTTTTCAGTAGAGGGGAAAAAAGATGTATTCGACAATCGTTTTTCCCCTCTACCGAAAAATGACGAAAATGGACTTACGTTAGTCTGGTTCTAAGGTACAGATATTTGCATTTTGTCTAACCTTCTGCATCGCAGTGTAATACTGGCCGCCGAGGTTACAATTTAAAACTGTAAAGTGCACAGTAATAAACTGTAAGGCTAGCAATTTTACAGTTTCTTACTGTAAAGTTAGAAATCCTACACTTTATTGCCGTAAAATTAAGCTGTATTATACTGTAAAAACAACAGTATAATACTGGCAGCAGAGGTTCCAGAGTAGAACTGTAAAATGCACGGTAATGCACTAAAATTAGCAATTTTACAGTTTATTACTATAAAATTAGAAATTTATAGTTTAGTACTGTAAAGTAAGCAATTTTACATTTTATTAGTGTAAAATTCAAAATTTTTATAGTTTATTGCCATAAAATTAGCTGTTTTATACGATAAAAACATACCGTTTTTACCGTGTTTCAGTATTTATTTATTAATGTTTTCGTTTATTTATTTATTTATTTATTTATTTGTTGCATCGAAAATTTAAAGCAATATTGAATACCTGTATCATTGATTTTCTTTGATAGCTTTTTTTTTTTTTTGACATTAACAAATTGAATTAAAAGTATGTCACCTTTTAACTTAAGTTAGCTGAAAATTATCGCCTAGAAGGTTATTCTTAAGTTTTTATAAATGTGTTTATCAACCTAAACTCGTCCTTACCATTCTTAGAGAAAGGCGCTGAGTGCTTGCAGTTTTTTATGCAGTTAATATAACCTATGTTTAATGCTTTGTTTTTCAAAGTATTCATTTATATTTTTGGGCCGTTTTACGTCTTACACATTTGGCATATTCTCTTCCTCAAAAAGTTCCGAGAAAGAGATTAAAAAAACATTTTTTCTGCCCGCCTTCTTTCGTAGTAAGCATGAACGAATTGGTTCAATCCAGTTATCTACATTCTATTACGCTTGCATTTAAACCTATTGCAAATTTACCCTTACTTTGTTAAAGCTCGAGAAAAGAGAATTGGTAGCGTTGATTTGTTCGAAAAGTAAGCGCACTTCTGTAAAATATTGCATCATGTCTAAGTTTTAAAACTTGAAGAATCTATATTTTTTAATTTTCTCCTTCTTATGTAGTATTTAAATTCAAGGCTAAAAATAATTGCAATGTTAACAACAAAAACAATGGAGAATCATACTTCAGGTTTTTTGTGAAGTTGGTATTATTATTCATTATATTTTGAGCACGCAAATCTGAAAAAAAAAAAAGAGATGTACACTTATATCGGGTTCGTATAACGGTGTGTAGGACTCTACTCTGTTTTTTTCTCTAAATGTTGAAATCCCGAAAATGCAGATTTTGGCTATATTAACCCCTTTCCGCTCGCTCCCGTCAAAATCACGGGGTAAGTTTCCTCCTTTTTTTTTTTTTTTGTCGTGTCTTTGACTTAACCGAACAAAAAACTCCATGGATCCTTATAACTTCTTTTGCGATTTGTTGGATGTTATCGTCATAAAGGTCTACGAGTGACGGCATTACACCAATTTCTCTCAGGTCCTCCTTTTTTTCTCACCCAATAAGAATAAAACTAATTCATTTCTTTTGCCCGAACTACTGTCAATTTTGTGACGTCTGCCTCTGTATTTCATTCTTTGAGATTTATCATGCAAGAAAAACAACTACTAACCTTTATAGATATTGCACGTAAGTTTCTTTCTCTCTTTTCTTTTTTTTTTTTTTTTGTAATAACACATTTTTTCCCCTTGCTTGAAGGAAAACAAACATTAAGTCATAGTAAACGGGAATGTTGGCTTGTCCCAAAATCTTTTTTTTTTTTTTTAATTTCAAGCTAAAAACATCAAAAATTAAAAATGAATGTATATGTTCCTAACTTTTCAAGGATAAAAAATAGGCATTTTTATGATCGTTTTCTTGAAATTCAACCTATTGTTAAAGGCTTATATTAGATCATGACCTCCTGAATTTCATTATGACGTCCGCCGAGATTTGCGTTTGCAACAAAGCATACTACCCATATTGCACTTTTATATGCGAAGCTACACTATTAGTGGGTTGCAAAAATACACTGTAAAAAATGAATGGTGTTTTTACAGTATGATACAGCTAATTTTATAGCAATAAACAGTAAAACTGCTAATTTTACAGTAATAAGCTGAAACTTTTCTACTTTTACAATACTAAATTGCAAAAATGCTAATTTTACAGTTTATTACCGTGCATTTTACAGTTTTAAACTGGAACCTCTGCTGTCAGTCTTGTACTGTTGGTTTTACGGTATAATATAGCTAAATTTTACGGCAATAAACTGTAAAATTTCTAACTTTACAGTAAGAAACTGTAAAACTGCTAGTTTAGCAGTTTGTTACTGTGCATTTTGCAGTTTTAAATGGGAACCTCGGCTGCCAGTATTATAATGTAAAAACATCAGCTCATTTTTTGCAGTGTATATACTTACCCAATTCTTTAAAAAAAAATCTGAAAAAAAAAAAGCTAAACTAAAGAGTGTTTAATTGTTATTTATACTGTCATATTACGCCTTTTAAATAATAAAATTTTAGCGTTAAAACTATTTCCAGATACATGAGGGCCACATAACAACAGAAAATGACGAAGAATGTGGAAGAAAAACGCAAAACAATTGAACAAAGTCATTTACTTTCTTTTGAATGCAGTCACGAACTTCCTAATTAAAGAGTTTTGTGAAACTTAAGTTGGTAGCTTTTAGTACAAAAGAGTAAAACTTTAACTCACGAGAAATTTAAAGATACAAGAAACTTTCTTAAATAAGGAATCAGAACTTGAAGATCTAACAAGCTACTTAACAGAATTAAAAGTTACTTAATGGATTACACGGACTGAAAAATAGAATTTAATTTCTCTGAGAGCAATTTTGTAAACTACCTGACACTTAAAAAGCCCCATTAATGTAAAAGCTTGACAAGCCAATGTGTTACGCTTAAATAGGCCAAGCTCTAAAGAAAATAATCTCATTTAAAAAGCAAAAACGTTTGGGCAGTTTATTTAAACATTTTCATTTTTTATGGAACGAAAATTTAAAACTAAATGTTTTTTGTGGACATTATTTTTAAATGATTTACCGAGGTTTTGTAAACTAAAGTGAATGTCAAACAATCTAAACTTATGTAGAATCATTCGGGTAAAAAAGAAAACGTAATTTCAGTGTTTCAAATGAAGTATTAGTGATGCATGCAGTTTCGTCACGTATACAAATGTGTAAAGTACTAGTGATATGTGGCTTAAAACACATATATTTTTGTATATGTGACATTAAAAAATGTATACGCATAACCGAAATTAGTCAAGCCGTTTGTTTCTGTATTCGCGATTTGTACAAAGGGAAATAATAATAAACGTAAACGTTAATATAACTTTTGTGTTTAAAATTATTTCTTTTAACTTTTATTATAAGAATAAAAGTTTAAAAAACTTTTTTTCAAAGATTTATTACTTTTAATTTGTTTGCCATTTTCATGGTTCAGTACTCATTAGCAAGGATCATGGAAATTTACTATATATTTTAACCCATTAATGCCAACCGTCCCTTTTTAGGCACGGTCCAAAAAAGGATCTGAATGTCTCCAAAATGAACATTTCAACCAAATAATAGTGTTCAATGAGTACCTTATTAACATATTGCAGCACATAACCATTGTAAAGTGTGGTCTGTAGCAGTTTTAATATGATCTTCATCAAAAATGACATCGTTCACAATCTCAAGAAAAAAAGCTAAGTTTTCAAAGTTATTCCCAGCTTCCTAGTTTATATTCATTGCTGATTTTATTTCTTCTTATAAATATCGTTTTAAATATTATATCGTAGGCAGAAAAAAAATTAAGTAAAAAAAGCCTCTGTACCCTCTGGGGTCTATCGTAACTTTTAAGGGACGATTTTTCTTTCCTTAATAAAAAATTTATTTTTTACATAACATTTTTTTTATTATTTTTCCTGTCCATTAAATACTGTTTGTAACCAGTATACAAAATGTCTTTGGAAAAAAATGTCAGGCACTAATGGGTTAAGGATAATTTCAAGCATTTAGCTCCGGTGGCTACAGATAACGCAAGCAGGTATCTTAGTTATTTATTTATTTATTTTCAAAAAACTCTACTAACAGCAACATCTTGCAATTTCATTTTTTAAAAACATCTTTTATTTTAAAATTAACCCTCTAACACTGCTTCCCTACATCACTTTCACTTTTGGATTAAACGTGCAGTTAGAAATTAAAAGGGTTGTGTTAAAAAATCAATACAACAATTCCAACTTTTATCGCGCAATATACTTCTTCCTTAACAAATCATTACTCACGTCCAAAGTCGGGTCAAAATAGTTTCGAAAATATAAAATAAAAGCGAAGAAGAAAAAGCAAACACTTTTAAAAACTATTGTTATCACGCAATTTTCGCCACCATCAATCGTTTCAGAAATGCAATAAAAGTTGTATTAAATGTTGTCTGGGTAATAAATTAACCAGCGTGATGAATGATATGTTGAAAGTAAATGTAAACTTGATAGAAAAAATCGTGTAAATAAAATTTGAGCATTTCTTACTAATCCGTCCCAAATTTTTGAAACACTTCCACTTGCATTCCATGTCATTACTTTCGCTTGCGTATCAAATTAAAAACTCAATTGCTAAAAGACAATTGCTAATGAACTGTAAAACTGCCAATTTTACTGTTTATTATTGTGCATTTTACAGTTCTAAACTGGAACCTTTGCTGCCAGTAATGTAGGGGAGAGTGGTAATGAATGGGCCATGGTGATGAATGGGCCACTAGCAAAATATGAAAAAGTATTTGCATGATTTTTTTTTGATGCCATCAATAGATGTAGCTATTTGTTCTAGTAAACTCATCCAATTTTCATTCGTTTGCGCTGAGCCATTTTTTAACTAGAGTGGCGTGGTCAAGAATCTGACTGAAAAGTAAGTTTTTCCCTTTTTAGTAAAACATTTCCTAGCTAAAATGTACCAAGTATTTCACTGCATACGTATGTATAAGTTAGTCTTTCCATATCTATAAACTAATTTTAAGATGTGTTATGATGTTATTTAAATTCAATGTATTTAAAATACCTAAATATATTCCAAAAGTATAGGTGGGGCTAAATGGGCCACCATGTCATGGTAATGAATGGGCCACCTAAATATTGTTTTTCTTCCTTTTCTTTGGATTTTCGCATTAATATGAAACACAACTGACTGTCATAGATAAAGATTACTGTCATCAAAATAGGTTTGTAGTAACTTCTAAATATAATTTGCAGATCTATATTATATTCCTATCGTACAATAGACCTCTGGTCGCAGTGCGTGGCTTGAAAAAGCCCCCCTCTCGCCTTCATATTATATTCCCCACAGTACAATTTCATTTCTTTCTTGGTAACTTAAGTTAGGTATTTCTTATTCCAGAATAGTAAATTTTTTAAAAAAAAATTTGAATTTTGACAAGTTTGAAAATGAAGATGAAGTTTTTGAAAGTGATTTTTAATATTATTTTTGAAATATATAAATTTTGTTAAATCATAGTGTGTATTATTTGTTATTTTTTTATATATATTTGATGTTATTAATTTCTTACAATCTCATTATTTAGTCATTTTTCTGTTACAATTGGTATGAATCAGTTTTATTTTAATTGCATCAGTTTTGATGTTTATATAATTTTAAATCAGTATGATTTTGTATCATCATGTCAAGTGCCACATTTCTTTTGTGATATTCAGCAAATAAAAGATTAAATCCACATGTTTTCATTGAATTCATTTAGTGGCCCATTCATTACCTTCGATGGCCCATTCAACCCCATAGGTGGGGTTGAATGGGCCAAATTTCAAAATTTTTACTTTCTATTATAATTCATTATAGATAGGTGCTATACCAACTTTTATGACTTTTTTAGATAGCCAGATAAGTAAAGTAACTAAAACACCAATTTAGAGTTAAAACAAAGTGTTAGAAAAAATTACAAAAATTCAAAACCAAAAAGTGGCCCATTCATTACCACTCTCCCCTACTATTGTTTTTACAGAATAAAACAGATAACTAACCGTATGGATATAAACTGCAAAATTGTGGTAATAAACTGTAAAATTGCGAGTTTTACAGTTTATAACTGTGAATTTTACAGTTTTCAATTGGAACCTCGGCTGCCATAATAAAACTGTAAAAAGGACTGTTTATTTTTTGCAGTGTAGAGAGTTGCCAAAATAAAACTACAACTTCATTTTAGTATGTTATAACTGTAATATTTAGATGACAGCCTCTTTACCCTAATGTAACATGAAAGAAAAAAAATGTATGAGGAGAAATCAAAGAAGAAAAGAAAAATAGAAAAATAAAAGAAAATTTTTAAAAGGCTAAATGAATAAAACAATAGCTAATTGTCCCTAAGCCAGGGCTAAGGCAGAAACATGCAATGCACCACCAGCTCGTTTATTCCATCCACGGACTGCAGTTTCATGCTCTTTAGCACTTGTCAACATGGAATAGGAAAGTAACCGAGTTGAAGCAACGCCTCCTAAATACTAAATACCTGAAACTTCCCGGTTTTTAGCACAGAGCAAGATTTCATTCTAGGTTCACGATACACTGCCATCTACCAGAGTTCTTCAAGAAAGAGAAATTAACGATTGGTTCATTTCTAAATTTAAATTTAAAAATCAACCAATCAAAAAATTTTACTCGAATATTGTTTGGATCCGTCGCCAATAGCTGAAAAGTTCCCTTGGTTCACGATACACTGCCATCTACCGAGTTCTTCAAAAAATTAACGATTGGTTCATTTCTGAATTTAAATTTAAAAATTAACCAATCAAAAAATAACAACGACATTATCGGATTGCCGCAAGGTGGCGCTTAAAACTGAACCCATCTCGACGGTAGCGAAGCAAATGTTATAGGCATTTAGTATTTAGGAGGCGTTGGTTGGAGGCAGAAATCCTCTTATAGAGTAAAGAGAGCGAAAAAAAAAAAACTTTTAGCTAATGTGAAATTAGAACACCAGCGAACGACCGCACTTGGTACTGTAGAACTCGTAAATTTTGAGGCAATCCTTCTTCACAATTTCAAAAGGAAGAGGACCAGAAGATTGTGTTGTACAATGTCTTGAGTTTCTAATACACTGGCTCCATTTTTTCCTCTCAGACTCCACCTAGCCTTACGCAGAACTGCAAAAGTTCTCCCAATGGGGGAGTTTCCTTCAGTCAAAAGTACTACTTTTTGTTACTGACATTGATAGAATGATATAAAAAAATAACATGGGCCTGGAAAATACTTTAATTTTCCCAACAGTTTATTTTTTATTAATTTTTTTAAATACCCTACCTTGAAAACGGGGCGTGGTTTTTGTGACGTCAGTGGTGCACCTAACAGCTCTCTTTCCAATAATAACACCATTTTGCTTGACTTGAGTTGTCCAATCGCAGGAATCGGTGACGTCACGACCTTCGTCATCTCACTACAACCAATTAGATTTCGCGCTTACGTGCACCACTGACGTCATGCGCAGATTTTTTTTTTTTTCGGAATAGCATCTGCGCACCGGTTAAAATAATTCATAAAAAATATATAACTGTGTCAAAAATAAAAAAAATGGTCAATTCCTATGTTTTGAAGCATGTTCTTTCAGAAAAAAATACTTTTGAAATTTCGGAAACTCCCCCATTACTAAAAGAATTAGATTATAGCATCAAGAGGTTGTTTACTGCTACTGTTTTGTGCCCATTGTTACAGTGCTTAAAGGTGTTATAAAATTTTTAACATGAAATCACGCTTGAGTGCTTATTCAATAGTTGGCCGAGTGAGAATTTCGATACTTGGGAGTTGGGTAAATTTTATACATTGGTACCGAATGCTTGGCTTCAATTCCAACGGGAGAATTATTTGACCTTTGTTTATGTAATCAAAGAGTAGCATCTATTCACAATCGGATACCAAAAATCAACAAAATGTTCACTGTTAAGAATAGATGTAGTTTTTACAGGATAATACAGCTAAGTTTGCAGTAACAAACTGTAAAAATTGCTAATTTGACAGTGATTAACTAAAACTACTGCTTTACAGTAGGGCAATTCCATGCAAGTGTGGAAAAGCGTTGAAAAAATTAAACTCGAGTAATGTGACTGTTCTGCATATTTTTTGGTTTAAAAATGTTAGAAGTTTCTTATTTATAACAATTTTTTGTTAGGAATGTAGTTTTTTAGTTTCGGCAATACTTTGAAGTTGGTATTAGAGTATTTTATTTTCAGTGAAGCAAATGGTCAAACTTTCAACATTGATAAGTTTCAATTTTTTCCATTAGATAAATGTGACAAAGGAAGATTGTTGTTTATTACACTTTAAATTAATATTGTGAATTGATGAAACAAGTGTTTTCAATTTAATTAAGTGATTTATGTCAATTTCAAAAAGGCACTGTTCTATGTAACGTAAGTTACCAAAAACATGTTAAAGTTTTTACAGCAAATAAAGAAAGGGCAATACAATGTTAACTATGTTATATTTTCTATCTTATAGATGTGTACTAAGCAAATAACAGTACTTTTCTTTTGAATATTGTTTATTTAATTTTTTGTGCTACAATCAAAACGTGTAACGTAAGTTACCCACATATGCAGATAACGTAAGTTACCTTAGTAGAACTTCAATACTTGTGTTTCGAAATAAAGTAAATTGTAAATAAAACCTATGTGGTTAATAGAAGCAATTTATTCAATAATTCTTTTAATTGTACTACTGTATTTACTTAATTTAGATTACTCATATTTCTTAAAATGTCTGTTTTTTATAAGATTACTAGCAGTACCCGCACGGCGATGCCCGTGCAATAAATGTAAAGGAAGTTAACTAAATAAAGTTTAACTCACTCTTAAGACTTTTCTTCTTTTCGTGTGTGTGTGTGTGTGTGTGTGTGTGTGTGTGTGACTGACTTATTTATTTTTAGCGAAATTTTTACGTTTCATTGGAACTTTTGACACAACTGTAGAGCCAAGATTTTCGAAAACTCTCAACGATCACAGCAATATTGCCCTTGAAATTTAATATAATTCACCGATTTAACCGTAATTTCAATGTAAAATTGGTCGCCAAATCTAAATTTATTAACATAGGGAACCGATTGTATCAGGTAGATCAGCCACAACCATTCTTCCATGATTTTAATGTGAACATTAAAAGGAAAGAAATATAATGTCTTTCGTACCATCTCTTTGAAGTGATTACAATCTAACAGTGACCCTCAAATAATCAAGATTTCACTGGCCGGGAAGTTTGGAAAATTTCCCGGTTAACTGAACAGCGGTGTTACAGAAAATGTCAGAATGGAACTATTATTATTAAAAATTTAGTGATGGCGGCATTAAATACATGTTTTAAACATGCAATGAAATACGCTTTAAACTGCAAACAACTACTGTTATTTCCCAGACCGTTTTATTTTTCTTTGAGTTGGAGAAAGTAGTGTTTCACTGGATGGGAGGTTTGGTAAATTTCCTGATTGTCGCCAAACTTTACGACGCCAAATGCGAAGAAGAACTGATAAGCCATCCCTAAATTTTTAACAATGATAGTTCCATTGTGACATTTTCGGGAACCCCGAATTTTGAGGAAGTCAACTTAATAAATTTAAATTCACTTTAACCTCCTCTGAAGAAAAAATATTATATCCTTTAGTTCAAATGCGCTCCACAACCTTTTAAATTCCACTTAAAGTCATGTTAAAGTTTAAATCAATTCGCCAAATAAATATAAGAGACAGAAAGTTAAGTAAGTAACAGGAGATATTAATTAATCAAATTGAATAAATTTTCAAGGCTTAAATCTATACGCAAATTTAAACCACAAAGTAACTTCAGGGACAAAAGAGCAGCTGATCAGGAAAATGGCTCTAGTGTTTCAGTTCTGCGTAGAGTTAGGCCTTGAAAATTGACTAAATTTGATTAATTAATATCTCCTGTCCTAATTAACGGACAGAAACGTGCTAAAACTTTTCTTTTTCAGAAAAAAAAACCTTTCCAACGATATATAATGTTTTGCGGTGGGGGGAGGTTTTCCCCCCTCAATTATGGCGGATACACCAAAAATGAGACTAATTAATTAATTTAAAAATAACTAATTCGAAATTAAAAATTTGGGCTTCGAGGTGCACGAGGGCGGGGTACGTTCGAATTTTTGAGCCAAGTTTCAGGTCTGTGGGTGCTGCGGGGGCTTCTGGCCAGCGGTTACAAACATACAGACAAACGAACACCGTCATCTTTATATATATAGATAATACACTTTTATTATAAATTACATGCTTCTTTTTGGCTATTAAGATATTAATTCGCTTTAAACAATATCACTGCCTTCAGAATATTTAGCAGGAAATGTACTATGAATTATTCAAAAATGACTTCTGTTATGATTTAAAGTTATCAAATATGTTTTGGAAAAAACAAATATAAAAATAGTTTATCTCTTTCAATTGAAATATATTTTGTTTTGCATTAAAATGCCACTGAACTCTGCAGAAAAGATGCGCGGTAGAAGGGGTATGAGAAAAGTCATGTGGATATTACAGATTCATAAATAAAAGTCACTCTTGATAGTTTTGAAATATGTTAGAAAAAGTAAAATGTATCAAAAAATTTTCCGAAGATCCGCACATTCACAATGACCATTTAAGAACCAGAAATGAACAAAATGTAGGGTTTCGTTTAGTTGTATTTTAAGGAACAAGAAGAAAAAACAGAGATAAAAGCTGGTGACTGGTGTGTGGTGAAGTACGAAAATACATTGTATCCTTGAGTTGTGACGATTATTGAAGAAAACGAGTTTAAAGTAAAAGTAATGGCTGCTGTTGGAACCAATCAGAAATGGCCAGAAACGACAGAGGAAATTTATTATAAGAGAAAACATGATTCGAAAATAGAATTACCTGAACTTGTTAATACCAGCGGCCAGTATGCATTTAAAAGTCTTATGTTTTGTAATATTTTTGATTGATCATTGAGTTTGGCATTAAATTTCTGTAAATTTAACTCATAATTGTTAATTTTCAGTATTTTGATCTAAACTAAGCTGTAATTTTCATTCATTAGTTTTTGTAATAAATATATGCTTGTAAGTGAATTTTGTAACGTAAGTTACTGTAACGTAAGTTACCCAGTTAAAAATTCTCATAAAATTCAATTTTTAAAATAAAATTTTAAATTTATGAAAATTAATTCCTAAATATTATAAGAAACTGATAAATTATACTTCAAACAAGAAAACAGCTGTAATAGAGCAGAAATTTGCCTTAGAACCAATTTTCATATTATGCCGTTCCCTTTTTGTGTAACGTAAGTTACTGCCTTATTTTTGACTGCTAAATTTTGTAAAATTTAAGTGCATCGAATATTTTTGCATTTTAATTTTGCTTTTGACTGGCATTTTCACTGAATGCTTTTGTACAAGGTTTTTGTAACAATATTTGTCTGTACTAAGGAGCTAACTGCATAAGAGTTGGTCAAAATGTTAACGAAAGTTACCGGTGGAATTGCCCAGTAATGAACTGATAAAACTGCCAATTTTAGTTTATTATTGTGCATTTTACAGTTTTAAACTGGAACCTTTGCTGCCAGTAATGTACTAATGTTTTTTACAGTATAAAAACAGCTAACTGTATGGATATCTCTACTAATAATAAAGCTGAAGGTGGATCTGTCTGTCTTCTTTCCTTCCTTCCTTCTGTCTGTCTGTCTGTTACGCGCGTAGCGACAAACCGCTCGGTCGATTTTCATGCCACTTGGCACAAAAATTAATTTGTAGCATGTAGTTTTGCACCTCGAAGCGATTTTTCGAAAATTCCATTTCGTTCTTTTTCTATTCAAATTCTTAGCGGAAATTCGATAAAATAGGGAAGAAATACTTCATACACATTTTCAAGTCTTATGTCATTCGAAAGCTTGAAATTTTTCTGCATAAAATGAAGTTTTTTCGGAAGTTTCAACGATCATCAGGAGAGCTGTAATAATTGTTTTTAGAATCCCGAAATTCAAGGCTTACCTTAGTAAAGCAAGCCAAACGATTCTAAAATGGCTGAGCTCTAGAATAAAATTTGTTTGAAAAGAGAGATAAAATGAATTATTTTATCAACGGAAAATAAACTTTTCATGTTGTTGACTATGGTTACGTGTTCATACTTATTTTTGTTTCGTTCTTTTTCCAGGGTTTGCCAGCGTCAATCTTCGTAGGCTACGGCCAGACGTTATATTTTTGATTCTAACGGTAGTATTTTTGCGGCCCAAATAAGGAGCGTAGTATTTTTCTGGCAACCCTGTTTCCAAATATACTAATGACTTAATTAAAAGATTTGGCGGATTTTTTTTTTTTTTTCATTTTCATAAATTTCGCATTTCAGCAACATTGATTTTGGCAACGTTTGGAAACAGTAGTATTTTGTAATATTTTTTTTAGAGGAGGCGTAGTATTTTTTTTGTTCCAATTCTCTGGCAACCCTGTCTTTTTCCCGGTGAAGATGCTTTGGGACCCTGCTTGGCGCGTTTTCAAAAAGTCAACTACGCAAAATAGCTAGGGTTACCACGCTTGACGCGCCTATCGTTCATTTAGCGAGAAAAGTGTACCTAAAGCACAGATTAACGAAATATCGTATCAATTGCGATATTGCATCGTTTTTTTAAAGTGTTTCATTCCGGAAAATGTATTGTTTTGTTTTTTAAGCTAGGAAAGAAAACTTTCTTCTTCTTTTAAACTTTGGTAAGATTTCTGTTGGTTCCTGTTACCAACAAAATTGTTCTTATTTTCTCTTTTGGCTTATTTTTGTCCATCTCCCTTGGGGTTGCATTCGAATATTCCAAGGGGGTGTTTTACCCCATTTATCGGGTAAATCAGTGTTTTCAATGCAAGGTGATATGAATTGGTTAACAAAAGTGATATGAATTGGCGCGACCACTTGGCGATATATCGCCTAGCTTTTGATCGCCAAGTATTTGACGCCAAATTGGCGAAAACAATTTTTTTTTTTTTGATTTAGGTTCAATTTGGCGCTGTTGGCGATATTTTGCGAAAAATCCACTGGATGATGTTAAAATCGACGATATTTAGGAGATTAATCATTGTAAAACATTTTTTTGCATTGTTTCGTAGCAAACTAGGGATACAAATGTTTGAATTGTTATCTTGCTCACTCCAAGCACTATTTTAGCACTTAAGGCATCTACTAAGAAATTTACACGTAAAATTAAGTAGTGTGGGGTCCATATCAGATCTTTATATCACTTTGAAGGAATTATAGTTGAATAAAACTAAAATAGAGCATTTTTTCTGCTATATTAATTATTTTACAAATGAACTTTTAATTTTATACCACGGGCAAAGCCGTGCGGGTACCGCTAGTAAACTATAAAATTGTGATAATAAACTAAAATTGCTTATTTGCAGTAATAAACTGTAAAATTGTGAGTTTTACAGTTCATTATTGTGCATTTTACATTTTTTAAATATGAAACCCTCAGCTGCCATAATAAAACTGCTTTTTTTACAGTATAGAGAGTTACCAAAATAAAACTGTTAGTGCTGCATTATTACAGGAATATCCCCTTGATCTGTCCCACATTAGTTACTTTTATTTCAAGTTTAACCCATTAATGCCTAGCGTCCCTTTTTAGGAACGGTCCAAAAAGTGTCCGAGCTTACCAAAACTGAACATTTCAACCAAATAATAGTGTTCAATTATACTTGTATTGCTTCAATTCATTATTAACAGATTGCAGCACATAACCATTGTAAGTGTGTTCTGTAGCCGTGTAACCAGTTTTCGAAATATATTTGGAAAAAAAAGGCAGCATTAATGGGTTAATCCAACCACTTCATTGTGGAACAAAATGCCTAAGTTCAAATGTAGCGATGTCATACAAATGAAAATACAGCAAACAATTGATGTCGCTTCTTAAATACATGCTTCCACATTTTACAAAGAAGTCAAGCAGTCGGTAAACATAATGAGTACTTTCCCATTCAAATAGAAGAAAAATGAACAATTTTTTAAAAATAAATTATATTTGCTTACATTTATATGAATAATTCATGAACTCTCTTCATCTTATGCTCCGATTTTTAAAAGCTAAGGAGTTAATTAGAGAAAAGACAAAGTTTTTGCTGAATAATTTAAATGCTGGATCTGAGAGCAATAAATTAAAGTGACGTCCTCCGTAGAATCATATAATGGAACTTAAAATTAAAGAAAAAGATTGAGAGTTTAAAAAGTTTCTAAACATTTTAATACGACTCTGATTTATTGATCATTTTTCGGTGTCTATTGTCATTTCAGAAGATGAAAATGTCATTATAATATTCAAACAAAAATTTGAGAAAGGTTTAATTTTCATTGAAATTCCTAATATTAGTTTTGGATTAACGTACCTAAAGTTCAGTCTTGATTTTATGTTTTTTTTTTTTTTCAAGCTGAAGTTTTTTTATTGCTATATGCTAGTTAAGGTACAATTTACGATACCTAGCACATTCCAAGGATATCTTTCTAGATACATAAATGACTCCTTTTAGTATGTATCTCCGGGTAATCTTCAAACTACTGGAGCGATTTAAACCATTTTTTCACCGTAGATAGCTACAGTAACAGGGAGCAGGATAAGCTATAATTTATTTCTAAAAAGCTTAGTTTAAAAAAGTTATTATGGAAAACAGTTAATTTCATGTCATTTCCCCATTAAATGATTAAATTTTCAGTCCATTGTTGCAAAAATTTGTTGCCTTGCAACAACAATATTAATAGTGATCATGATGAAAATTTTGAACCAAGGCTTCTCTGGAGTAAGTATGAAATTTATTGCTTTCTTAGGATTTTTATATTCATCTATGCCAACAATCGATACCGGGTTAAATAAAAAGAGAATTGATTTTGGCAACAGTTAGAAAATAGAAAGTAACTTTTTGGAAAATCACACGGATAAAATAAATAACGCATTTAAGTTGATCTACCGCATCGTCACAAAAATGGTTCTACTAGTCTTAGTTGAAAGTCATGCATTTATTTTCTTGGATTTGTCATATTACATTTAAACCTTAACATGCCGGGCACATCAGCTAGTTAAGTTTATAAAGTTATTAAACATGGCAACGACACTGCAAAAAAATGAGCTGTTGTTTTTACAGTATAATACTGGCAGCCGAGGTTCCAATTTAAAACTGTAAAATGCACAGTAATAAACTGTAAACTAGCAATTTTACAGTTTCTTACTGTAAAGTTAGCAATTTTACAGTTTATTGCCGTAAAATTTAGCTGTATTATACTGTAAAAACAACAGTATACTACTGGCAGCAGAGGTTCCAGTTTAAAACTGTAAAATGCACGGTAATAAACTGTAAAATTAGCAGTTTTACAGTTTATTACTGTAAAATAAGCAATTTTGACAGTTTATCTACTTATATTAAAAACTGAGTATCTTTCTAACTATCTTTCTTTCTAACTATCTTTCTATGTCACGCTTCTTTCTCCTGAACGCCACTGAACTGAAAGTCGAACCAGGTACCGATAGATAGGTAATTTTTCAGGCTTCATTAGTTTCAATTGATATAATTATGCGATTTTAATTAGCGAAGATATCAATTAATAAGTAATCAAGTTTAAAGCGATTAAGCCTAATAAATGATTAAATATGAAATCCATTCTTGCAAACCGTCGTTGCTATGAAACAGTGATAACAATGATAATGAGAATTTTGAATGAAGGCTTAACTAAATCAAACACGAAACTCATAAGCGGGCCACTTACGTAGAATTTTTATCGCTAGCTACTTGTAATATTTTGAAACATTCATTTGTTGAAAAGCCATCTACTTATATTAAAAACTGAGTATCTATGTCTGCTTTTTTCCTTTGAGCGAGCTGAACTTACTGAAACTTTCCTCACCATCTTGAAGACGTGAAGCATCTCAATAATTCGAATGATTTTTTTTATATAGGAAAAAAGTAAAGGCGTGAAGCGCCTGTAAGCGAGCCGCCTTGGCGGGGAGTAGTTTCTTTAAATTTTTTCTCACTACTTTCAGGGCACGAAGTGCCCGTGCAACGCCGGGCCACGTGCGTGGTATGTCTTGAAATCGAATGAACATTAAATTATATCAAATAATATAACTTCAGAATGAGGTAAAAGTTAGAGAGGGGGGACGTTATGCATCAACATGCCGCAGGAAGCTAATCTAGCTGCCCTGGCAGCTAGTTATTATAAAATTAGCTGTATTATACTGTACAAATAACATTCATTTTTAGTCTAACTGATCATAGGTTAATAAGATTAAGATGAAATATTTGTGACCTAAATCACTCCATAGCCCTTATGAATCTCAGTTCAATTTCAAAGCGTGCTTTCTTTAAACTGAAAAAAAAATAGTACTTGTGAATAAATTTAATGCGGGGGTGGTAGTGATACTTATGCTACTCAACGTAACGAAGTTGGACAAAATCCAAGATTTCAAAATCATTTTTTTTTAAAGAAGTCTCTAAATAAGCATGTAGTAATTAACAAACTGAAGGAAATATTATAGTATTTGTCCCAATTTTTATTATGTACTCAGGTTTAGGAATTTACGCTAGTGACTACGAAGCATGGGTCAGTAAGGGCCCTGCTACACATCAGCGTAAAACGCGACCGAAACCGAAGGCAGAAACCGAAAATCCGGGTACTTTCCATAGGAACGGGGGGGGGGGCTATGTAATCCATTAGGGCCGTGGTAGCCCGATCGGTAAGGCGTCGGACTCGTGTTCGGAGGGACCCGGGTTCGATCCCAGCCGATCAAAGATCCACCGTCTTGATTAATGGTGGCTGGGGGACGTTAAAAATGTCGTGGTCACAAAGTCCTCCAAGTGAAACGATACCTCTGGGGGTGCTGGGCCAAGGGGTTTGCTCGACCCTTGGTCTGGTTCAAAAAGAACAGAGCGCTCTTCAGGGTCCTATCCCGGTTAAACCAAGAGTTGTGGTAGGTACGGGGGACCCTGGAGTGTGTGAAATGTGAAATATGTAATCCATTTTACGTTGTTGCCTTATTTTTCTGCTTTACGTCAATGTGGAGCAGGGCCCTAAGTTTTGTAAATTGTTGTTTAATTTTCTTTTACACTCAGGCACTCCTGTATTTAAAAAAAGGAAATCATACAGCTTAGAAAAAAAACGCAAATGCAAAGGAATCCACGGGCACGTGTTTTTGCATCTCAAGAAACTACTTTTTCAATGTATAAAATCTGAACTTATGGATGTAAAGACATCCGACAATTTCTGCGCAGTTGCGATTTTTTAACTTTGTATGATTTACTTTTATTGTTTTAAGGCACAGATATATTTATTTTCCCACTGTATAAAACTTCGTCATTTTTATACGAATGTAATATATTTTTCTAAATCTGAGTGGAACTAAGCAAGTTTCAATTCAGTAGACCTTATCTTTTTGGAGATAGTTACATTTCAGTTGAATTAAAAAAAAAAAAAAAAACTTTTGGTACTTCCTGAAACTTTTGAATACTTGTAGATGTCCTTGATACTCCAAAATTGCTTTGCGTACTTCAATCAATATACAACTTAAAGATATAAAAAATAAATCCGAATTTGGTTTAGTTAAAACTTAAACTTTTAATTAAAAATAAAACTTTTTTGAATGGCCTAAATGGGAAAAAGTATTTTAGTTAGGAAAGTTTCGCAATTCTCTGCTCTTATTGCAAGGTTCATTGTTTTATTATCTTTTGTATACATTTTTAGCAATTCGTATCAATATATTGTAATTTGCTAATAATTGTTTGATCTGTCTTATGATTCTGCTGGATTAAATTTAAAAGTTTGATAAATTTAACTGTATTAACTAAAATGTTTTGTTTGTAAAATTCAATGTTTTGTTTTAATATACCCTCAATATTCCTAACTAATGTTGCTCAATAGCCCTTAGTAAACAAATAGCTTTTGTCATCCAGTTCCTTTGACTTTTTTTTCCCAAAAGTTATAGTGCTCCTCTGGAAACGTATGACTTAAACTGTACTGTCCGTCCGTAAAAACCGCGCTTAGCACTCGTGAACCATCCCACTTGAAAAAGGGGAGATGGGTTGTAAGTGGGACCTTTCCAAAGTTTTCAATTTAAAACTTGCATTTGCTATATCCTTTTGACATACTCAACTAAACTATGTATTTGAAATTGGCATCGTTCTACGTTGTTTCACACAGCTCAAAATGCTTCTAGTTATTATTCCCCTTATTGTTATCTTACCCATCACCCCTATTTTGGTAAGATCAGAGAGGACCTGACGCATGCGTAAATACGTGGAAGGTTTTCCCTAAGAAAATCAGACAGTATGGCGATAACAATGCTTGCGTCTTCCGTTCAAATCCGTTCAAATATATAGCACATTATTTTTATTAAACTCCTCAAAAAGAGGCAAACACTGTCAAGGTCATAGTTTAAGGTTTCAGAGAACCACTATAGTAAAATTTAAACAACAACCTTGTCAAATCTTTGAAAAATGTACGTTGTTTAAAAATTAGAGCTAATTTACAAATTGTTTAACTTCAAACAACAAGAAATGTTACACTTTAGTATTGCAACTAATATACGTTTACACAAGGAGGGTATTTATATATATTTAATTTTCAATTTATTAGTCAAATATTTTAAATGAACGTTTATTCATTCACCATATTGGTCGATAATGAGCAAAAGCCAAACTTGCTGTCTTTCTAAAAAAAATGGGAGTAGAACTATTTTTAGCTAATATTTATCTTGGACATTAGTTATAATTTATTTCAATTAAAAGAAAGTATTCATAATAACAAAAGACAAATATATGCTTTGCTTTTTAAATTCTCTTCGCCGTTTGAAATTTATTATTCATAATGCAATTAGGAAAACTTAAGAAACTTTAAGTCGAATACGTTGTTCAAAACGACAAAAAAAAAAAAAAAAAAAATCCTGGGAAGTTATGGATGCATTAATTTCAATTGAGTTTTTGACGTCAGTAAAATAAAATATTTCCACAAACCGACTCCTTTTAGGTTTTTCTAAAAGTTATAAGTGATAGTAAAAATGTATGTTTTGATGCATTCTAATTTCTGTTCCATTTGATCAACATTGAATTTTTCATGCATTTTTTTTTTTTTTTTGACATTTGATTATATTTTTTAAATAAAATTTCATCAATTATAATCAGAACCGTAACATTTAAATTGCTCGCAATAGTTATTAACTAGGCTTTGTAATCAACTAATGCGCTATTTTATTGTTTAATTATGCCCAGAGATGCACGAATTCCCGATTTGCCCGCCACAGTTGCTGATTTCTGATATAGTAATTCTACTAAAAGTTGATGAGTATGTATTTAATAGAAACAATGTGCAATACTGGCTGGTTTGAATTATTTTCAGTCGGTGAGATTTTCAAACTTACTTTGGATCATACCGTTGAATAACTAATTGATCAGTTGTTAATTTGAAGATAAATTTATATAAGACATATATATGTCAAAATAAAGCTTGAATCTAACAAGATTTGGTAGTGGCCAGTGACCAGTAAACTAGCTTAGTCTTGGATTTTACATCAAATCCAACAATTTATTACTCAAACTTTTCTTCCTTTTTTTTCGTGATTTGATACTTTGAAGTGAATTCCTATAGAGTAGGAAGGAAATCGTGACCAAATCCCCGTTTTACTGTAAAACCAACTCCACATTGCATTTATTTACCATATCACATTTGAAAAACACGAGGCAATGTCATCAGAATTATTGTAATAAATCCATTGACCCACTTACATTTTTGATTGCACACGCTAGTACATGCAATACAATTGAGATTACCACATACATTTAATTAAAGCTTAGATAGGGGGGAGGTAAATTTAAAAAGAGACAAGAAGTTCTCTCAAGAGCTTAAAGAGCCTTCTTTAATGTAC
>JAXGGA010009467.1:0-51238 GCA_038373865.1 Uloborus plumipes
TTTTCCACGAGTTTTGAGCCAACATTTTTCTATGCAAGCACTGGCGCCCGAAAGGGAGGTAGGTCACTGTGACCTAACAAAAATGGCCTTTTTTGTAAATTTTGTCTAACAATTCGGCAAATCTGGAAATAATATTGTAATATTGTTTTTAAGATATAAATAAGATGTGTTATACTTGGCTTGAGTTTTAAAGTTCTGTAAAATTCGGAGTTTCTTTTGTTAAACAGAGAAATTTCCCCCTCCCAAAAATTTTGGCTACTTTTTATACCAGAGCTGACATTTTTTTGGAATGAAAAATATGTGAACTTTTAATGATTCCCGGTGATCCCAAAACACACATATAGTTTTTGCCAGCTCGATGCTGATCCAGAAGAAGCAAACTGTCCTCGTTGCTATGTAATGTTCTGCAAAAATGTTTCTTTGCCAGCGTGATGCCGATGCTATCCTCGTCGCTACTTGACGCTCTGTAAAACATGTTTCTGTACAAACACAGAGCCAATGCAGGTGAAACAATCTGTCTCACTGCCAATGTAATGTTCTGCAAAACATGTTTCTCTGCCAGCGTTGTGCCGATGCGGAGGAAGAAATCCGTCCTCGCTCCAGTATATAATATTCTGTAAAACATGTTTCTCTGCCTACACAGAGCTACTGCAGGGGAGGCAGTCCCCTGGCAGCTAATGTAATGTTCTGTAAAAGATGTTTCTTTGTCAGCTCGGGACCGATGTAGATGAAGCAATCTGTGCTCGCTATAGTATGTAATATCCCATAAACAGCAAACAGCCAATGCATTTGTTCTCGCTACCATGTGTAACTTTCGATCAGTTTTACAACATTATTTCATCTTCTTCTCCCGAACATGGATTTCGATCAGAGTAGTTGACTGTAAAATAAGCAAAACTTTTGCTAATCAAGGGTTTCTTTTAAGTTAGATGTTTTAGAAGTTTGGGTGCATAAAAGAATATTTGCGAAACTCAACAAAATTTAACATTCATCATCAAGGTTTGAATCACAGCCCGCTTGTTGCTCGATTATTTACATTTGGTTATGTTTTCTTCTTTGAAGTTGTGTTAGTTAAGTTAAATACAGTGAACTTATGCGCCGGCCCAAGAACAGACAGAAAAAGACGCATAAGTGAGAGAGACGTATAAGTGAACAAGCCTATTTAAAGGACTACATGTAAAACACAACATAGGTTCCAATGAGAGAATGAATAAGAATGTTTTCATAGACAAGGGACACATTACTGTGGTTTGGCAATTACTGCAACGTAACTAAAATGATAAAAAGAAAATCAAAAATTGTAGCATACCTAATTACAAACTGTTCCCTTTAAAACGATCCATAATAGGTAATTGTCCCTCTCCGAATTTTAGTCCATGCGGAAAAAATGCCTTTCGTGAGCAATAAAGGCGAAAGGTTGAAGAGGAAAGTGAAGAAAAATGCTTATTTTTTTAAGGAAAATAAATATTTTTTTTTACATTTTGCGGAAAATTCGGCGCATAAGTGAAATATTTATCTTTAAAACGACGCACAACCGAACGATACTATCATTATTTTGCTATGGAGCGTGCTGGGACCATTCAAAATCGTCGTATAAGTGAAAAAGGCGCATGAATGAGGCGGTGTATAAGTGAGAGTTCACTGTACAAAGAAGCCTCGGTAACTCGACACCCCACGGGACCACGAAAACATGTCGAGTAAAGCGGAAGTCAACTAACCGAGGGTCCATAATTTCAACTATTGTAGTGTTTTCTGTATTGCTTGTTTACTGGTGCTTATCCTCAACGTTATAAAAAAAAATAATTCCAGTAATGATTCTTCCTTTTTTTCTTTCTTTCTTTTTTTTCTTTGCTTGAAAAGAAAATAACAAATAAATAGGGCAATTGAGTACCTTATTAGGAATAATTCCATAATTTTTGAAAAGAGATAAGAGCTCGTTGTCTAAGAAATTCTCTGCTCACACTTGTTTGAGAAACGTGTTTCATGCTAGTGCTGTCTTATTTCTCTTCTGGACTGCCCAGGCACCCTATTGGAAAAAAAATTATCGGTATAAAAAAAGATACTGGTTTATGAAACACCGGTACCAGTAACTGCTCATCCCCAGTACTGTCCAGCCCCCGGTATTCACACAATCCCACCAATCAGCAGTTACCGGAACCGATGTTTCATAAACCAGTACTGATCAGACCCCGGTATCAGACACCCGGTATTCACACAATCCCACCAATCAGCAGTTACCCCCCCCCCCTCGGCTTTGAGAAATCAATGTATTTACATATAAGTGGGCGTGGTTTTTTATGTTTTCCGATAAAATTGCATTGGGTTTGGACCCTTTGCCCCCCCCCCCCTCCTGGAAAAACTTGAAATGACGTCCCTGTGCCCAGGATGCATTTTTGAAACCCCTTCCTAGTGCTGAGACTAACAGCAAAAAGTGTGGTATCTGTCTATTCTGAGTACTAGCTTGAATTCTCTGAAAGAGCTCTTTCCCAAAAAGAAAGAATTGACACTGCCGTGCTAAGCGCAAAAGTGGTATCTGCAGTCAAGCTCAAACTGTGATATAACTCTTTGCGCCACCATGTATTTGATTCAGATGAAACTTTTTCAGAATTTTGTAAAAAATATTTCCCGTTATCAAATGATCTTTGTACTCGTATTTTGGTAAAATAAGTCACAAAGAACCACCTGGTGGCGATAACTCAATTTCGTTAAAAAGTGCAGATACGACTTTTGTGCTTAGCACGGCAGCACAAGTCGCACACTTCTCAGAAATGGTTAAGACGAATGAATATCGGTAGCAAAAAGTGGATAAAAAAAAAAAGAAAATGAATGTCGACTTATCAAGGTTCCTGTAAATATGTCAAATTAGAGAGGTTTGCATAAATTGAAATTGACATTAGACCAACCATTGGAAAACTAAATGTCGACTTTCTCAGGTTGTCGAGTTATCCACGAGTAGAGTTACCGAAGTTCTACCGTATCATTATCGTTACATTTGTGAAAATATACAACTAATTAACTATAACCCTAGCCCTTGCCATCGAGGTTTGAATCACAGTTCATACCTCGATAGCAGGATGATCACCTAGATATCTGTTGAAGAAAAATTTACGGTTTAGGACGATCTAAGGCAGGGATTCAAGTGAAACAGTCGATCGCACATTACAATCGCTACTGGAAATGAATTACATTAGAACGTTTCTTGATAAAAACATCGTGACGTCAGCGTGACGTTTGCCTATGAAAAACGAGCTAGATAAAACGTCACAGCCTATTTGGCGAATAGGAGGAGATCGCTGAGTGCTTGTTAGCTCTTATTGGCTCCACCCGTAGTGACGTCATGCCAAGTTAAGTTGATGATAATGTAATTCACTTCCAGTAGCGATTGCAATTCGAAGCGATCGCAGTGCTGTTTCACTTGAATCCCTGCCTAAGTGAAGGTTTCAATAATTAATTAAGATAGCGATCATTTATATGTGTATGGCTGTGGTCTATGTTCTTTCTCGGTATAATAGGCATACAGACTACTGAGGCAAAAATGAGTTTTTATAGAAAACAGTGCCGGATGTAAAAGGAGCAAGTTGGGGCTCTTGCCCCGAGCGACAATTTGGGGTGAGGAGAGGGGCTTACTCTATTTTTTCAGACGTTTTGGAGCAATGGCAAATTGTTATTTGTTTTCTTTTTGGAACCCGGTTGCTGGGTTTTCCTTCTTTCAGATTGGTTGTCTGTCAACGTCTTGCGTCCCGGTGCTCCATCTTTTTGGACCTATTTTCCGGCTTCTGCTCCTTCTCAATGCAGCACATGGTGGCGCAGCAAGACGAATTCTGCAACAGTCCAGTTGCGCCATCATGTAGGACATGCTGATGTAGAAGTTTACACACACACACACATGGCAACGCATACACGTGTATACACACACACACACACGCGACTATTGCAATTCGTCAATGCGATAAACATGATTTGAATTCAAAATGTCAAAAAAAAAAAAAAAAAAAATCCTGACGCTTCATATGAAAACTTCGAAAGAGTATGTATGGCTGAAATCGAAGATTCGGCGATGATGTCAAAAGAAGGGTTCCCATATAGGTACAATGGAAATGTATTTTTTCTGGATGGGGTATGGAAGGGAATGGAAATGTATTTTTTCTTATGAATTCTTTCTACGACGTCAATTCTTCTCTTGTCCTTGTATGACTCATTTCTTTTTGTAAATCAAACATTCACTTTTCAGTATTTGTTGCTGAAATTCTAGCATGTTATATTTGTAAGAAAGTTGTTTATTTAGATAGCCGTGAAACATCTTATTTAACAGTGAAGCTGAGTCAACTGGGAAAGATTGACGACCGCTTTTGTGTTCTTTTAAAGCTAGCTAAAGTGTTGTTACACATTAACGGAGGAAACAACACACTGGCTGCACGTGATCGGTTTGCGTAAACAAGTCGTCCTTGCTTCCAGTTCTATTTTAGCCTCACGTTTCTGTGTGGCAGTGATGAATTCGAACATCCACGGTGGCAACGGTTTGCTCTTCATTCTTCGCGGGTTTATATTCGCTGCTCCACTTCTTTTTGGTGTAGTTTTATAGCTCAAAGTTTCGGAAAGAATGCTATTAAGGCAAAAGGATCACTGTAATCAAGCCTCGTTAATCCGAACACGCTTAAAACAAATTACTGCTAAAACGAGCTAAACTTGCGAATCCCGTCGTATTGCTTACTTTAAAAAAATTTTCTGATGAGACGAGCTGCTTAAAAAAATCCATTTGAGTTTGTTTTTACGAGATTTGACTGTATAGTGCAGAAAGATACAGTGCTGTGGCAATGAACTAACATACAAGCAAGTGCGGATCCAGAATTTTTTCAATGGATGGGGCGATTGATTTTTTTTTTAGTTACCTTTTCCTACGTGTACTGGTTCACAAACATCGATCGCAAAGGATTCGGAGGGAAAGATTTTACAGGATCCCGTTATCAAACCAGGACCATAAGACCATGGAGCCAACTGGAACCTTTTTAACAAAAAAATAATTTTTGATATCGGTGCAGCCGTCTTCGAGCAATTGATGAACATGCATTTGGAAAAAAAAAAGATCACGATCGAACTGTGAACTTCCTCCTTAGTTAAAGTTGGTCACAAAGCAAGTACAGAAATACTTTTCAGTAATAATAAAAATCTACTATATCAACGAATACAATAAAGAGCTATGATGATTTTTTGAGAAATAATGTAAGACATTATTTCACCGGCCCTGAAGAGCGCTTTGTCTTTTTTTTTAGATCCAAACCAGGCGCCGAGCAAACTCCTGGTCCTGTACCCCCAGAGGTAACGATTCACTTGAAGGACTGTGTGACCACGTCCCAGATTTAACGCGCCACAGCCGCTACACTGCTCCAACAAAGAGCATGTCTTTGATTACTAGAAGGAATATTAAGGATATTGTCACCCTGCGTCCCGTTTTCAGGCATCCTGTCCCGTTGCCCCCCCCCCCCCCCGCAAATACTGAAAATTCTCGTTTCTCGAAGTAACAGGACAGATCGCTGAATGCTTCAACCAAAAATCACTGGGTGGAGCTGTTTTAGCATTTTTTCTCAATAAATTATATCGTGAACAATTATGGGTCATTCCATAGTGACTAACGTAACATTCAGAGCTGATTTTGTAACTGTTTTTACTTGTAACTTAAAGGATAAGAAATATTTTTCAGTTATGCTGGTGGATTTAAAATGTACATGGTATCTATGTATCATTTCTGCTAAGAATTTAAAACAAAATTACTGACAGTAGATATTTTTCCAACCAAAATAGCAGCGTGACTAACGTAACATTTTTGCAACCCTGAAAATTAATGCTCATGTTGTGAGGAAAAAATTTCTCAAAGTTAAGCAAGTTTTAAAAATTGAATGATATATTTGAAAAATGTGTAAAGCTGACTTTTAAAAACATAAAACACATTTATTAAATCTTCATTTTTTTAAGTCTTAAGTGTCACTTTTACTCAAGATGGAGTGTGACTAACGTAACGTTACTAACGTAACCGTCGAATAACAAGCAGTAAACACATATTGGGAGGAGGGGGACTCTTTGATCAAACCATACACCTTGTAGGACAAATATTTTTTTCAAACATGTTAGTA
The DNA here is from genome assembly GCA_038373865.1 of Uloborus plumipes. Classification (NCBI taxonomy): domain Eukaryota; kingdom Metazoa; phylum Arthropoda; class Arachnida; order Araneae; family Uloboridae; genus Uloborus; species Uloborus plumipes. Next base: position 6,129 of record JAXGGA010009467.1, read on the forward strand.
ATTATCTCACGATTTAATTAAAAAAGCCACAGTTAGTGATAAGTTTTTGAGACCCGTAGAAAATATGGATACCTACAGTCATTCCATAGTGACTAACGTAACATTCAGAGCTGATTTTGTAACTGTTTTTACTTGTAACTTAAAGGATAAAAAATATTTTTTCAGTTATGCTGGTGGATTTACAATGTACATGGTATCTATGTATCATTTCTGCTAAGAATTTAAAACAAAATTACTGGCAGTAGATATTTTTCCAACCAAAATAGCAGCGTGACTAACGCAACATTTTTGCAACCCTGAAAATTAATGCTCATGTTGTGAGGCAAAAATTTCTCAAAGTTAAGCAAGTGTTAAAAATTGAATGATATATTTGAAAAATGTGTAAAGCTGACTTTTAAAAACATAAAACACATTTATTAAATTTTCATTTTTTTAAGTCTTAAGTGTCACTTTTACTAAAGATGGAGTGTGACTAACGTAACGTGACTAACGTAACCATCGAATAACAAGCAGTAAACACATATTGGGAGGAGGGGGACTCTTTGATCAAACCATACACCTTAGGACAAATATTTTTTTCAACAATGTTAGTAATTATCTTACGATTTAATTCAAAAAAACTATTTATTATGGCTAATCTCAGTGATAATTGCAATATTTGTTCAATTTTTTTAAACTCCTTATGTTGTATGATTTTTATTTATTTATTTACTTATTTATTTTTTGATACTTTTTTCACTTCGATATTTCTTTTTTCTCTTCAGCTGAGGTTGACATTTCTATGGAATGACCCTTATTTAATATACTTTATGTTTGGCCAGACCTAATGCACTCATCTCCATATATTATTTTTCTAAGCCGAATCCTATACCCGGTCGAAACTCGCTCATTTCTTTATCGAATTGCAAGAAAATTTATGATTTTGAAGCTTATCCCGCGGGCTATTGACGAAAATTAGACCCACCCTCTAAAAAGTGTCGGTTCGTTTTTTATTCGAACTTCAATTTTTGGGCACAAAATTGACTCTATCTAGCGAAATAATGGTCGTATCGTCTCCATTTTGATTTCATTCGAAAGATTAAAAAAAATGCGTTCTTTAGAACGTTTCTCCGCTAGCGCCGCGTAACGAGAATCTCGAAAATCCACGTTTAAGCGACTTATAAGCGATTGAAATTTGAAAAAGTTAAAATTTTTTGCTCAACTGTCAAAATCGTTACATTGTTGTTCAAATCAATTTTAAATGCGACATTTCAAGCCAAGGCTTAGCTCGGTAAACCTTAATTGTAACTTTTATTGTTTCAAAATACTATGGTAGTTTTGCGATAACGTTAGTATTTAGTTTAGTAGTAGCCTTGGGTATTTGATTTTAATATAGGGTATCACTTTTGTAGTAGTTGTAAAAGTGAACGAGTCTTTGATCTCTTTGAAAAGTTGTCAGAACGACGGCAGTAGATGGCGATGTTGTGCAAATGAAGCCAATAAAAATTGTCGCATTAAATTTTAAGTTTAGAGGGTTTTTTTTCTTGCGGAATTCCGCACGGGTCACCTAGTAGAAATGATATTTTTACTGATGACTAATTTCTAAATAAACCAAAAACACAGTTTCAAATCGCAGTTCTTAAAGCGTGTTGTGTCTTCGATAGCATTGATTTGAAAAATAAATTGCATTTTTACAAAATCCGTAAGAAATCTACATAAGTATTTTTTTTTAATTAAAAAATGACATCAATTCTTCTCTTTTAGGTATTCATTTCTGTTTTCGTCTGTCATAAATTATATTTTAAAAAAGCCACTTTTCTTCTAATACACACATGAAGATACCCAAAATTGGTAAACGTCTTATTTTGAGGGAGGGAAAATTAATGGTCGCCTTTGTCAAGGATCATAAACTGAAAAAGTCCGCCAAATGAGTAAGATGATGACCATTCCAATTAAAAATAATTTTATGGTTACATAAAACGAATAAAATCACGTTGTTTCAAGGTTTATGAGTTGGGAAAGTAAAGAGTCGTTGTAAGAATAAACTTTTACAGATTGCTTGAGGTAAGAGATATATTTTTAATATCTATCTTACCAAAGCAATGCCATGTTTTACTTTAAAATTTTCTCATGACCGGTTATAATGACCTCCCTGCTGCGAATAAATTTGCAACCTCAAGTCAATTTTGTAATCAATCATATGAAACAGCCATTTTATGAGAACTGACACCATAAAACTATTTACAAATTTGAATACGCAAATGATGCATATTTTCCTGATCAGTGCATGTAATAAAGGTACGTTTAATTTGGCAGGTGTCTGTCTAAAAGCACAACACTCCCTTAAGGAATTTTATTTCTCTCGAGTTTGGATAATTAATGATCTCAACCTTCATGTGTCATTCAAAACTGGTTTATAGTTCATTTAAAGATATTCTTATAAATTCATAAAAAAAGCGTTTTATGGAAATGACAATTGATGAAAATAAATGAATCATTAAATATAGTAAACTCCGAATTGGTCCGCGAATAAGGTGTTACGGTAGTTACAGTAACCAAGGATAGGCGAATAACGGAAATAGACCAAAAATAGGAAAAAAGACGAGTGTATACCATGACTAAAAAAATCCATTACCTTCTCATATGCACTGCAATTGAAGCTAGAAACGATAACATTGAACGTGAAAAATGTCTGTAAAAGTTGAAAACAAATAATAACACAATTCATAAATAGTAATACATCATACATTATCAATAATACAAAATAATTATAGGAACACATACTTTAAATTTTTACAAAAAAAGTTGGCGTCGTGATTGAGAGCTGCTTTGTGGCTGATTTTGAAATGGGGGCGAGTTGGGCTAGGTTAATATGGGTGCGTTTTACTACATTCAGTAAACGATCCCCGAACAAAATAAAGGTCATATTCACATGAAATGAATATATTTCATTAGAGAAGTTGTAAATAAATGATACAAGTGAAATAAATAAGTTTAATAATTCTTTATACAATGTTAAATGATGAAATCGTGTATTAAAATTGAAAAGAGTCCGGAATTAAGTCCACTACTGTATACCACACCGTCCCTCTGTACATATTCGGTAAGTCTTTTGCCAATATCGCTCGTTCTGTAACAGCATGCTAAAAGGAATTCATTGAGTTGTAATTGAATTTAATGTATCATCTTCTACATTGTGTATCATGGACCACTAATTAGAATAGGCCGTGATCAACAAAAGTTTTGTTTTTGAAAAAGTGACCTAACTTTTGAAGCAGGTTCTGACCGGTTTGAGAACACAAAACACATACAAACACAAAACCATACGTAAAATGATATTTTGCCTTACATTCCACACAAATTTCTCTAGCAATTGGAATGCCGCAAACAGGAAAACGTCAGCCGTGACCCCGATATCTTGCGAAAGTGTCATAAGCTGTCAGTTTCTTCTTCCTTTTTGACAGAGAAACGGATTTGAAGAATTTAGTAGGTGCATTTGATCTGCTGTATAGTTCATTTGAAGTGTCTTGATCTGAAGTATATTTGAAGGGATAATGTAAACGAAACCATTAACCATTGTTAGCCAGATTATTAGCCAGATGGTCCCATTAGCCATTTTTAGGGGGCAGTGGGGGTGGGGGGGGAGTGAATGTCCCAGAGTCTCTGGTTGTAAGCCATTTTGATTGCCAAACTTAATATGTTCACCTTAATAGACTTAATTTTAAATATTTTACTTTTTATCGTTTAACGTTTTGTAATGAATTATTAGATTTATTTATTTCGCTTAAATCATTTATTACAAATCATTTTCGCTTAAATCATTTATTATGCATTCATTTCATGTGAATATTACTTTAATTTTATTTTTAATTACATTAAACAGGAGCAAATGTTACAATAACAATAATATAATATAATATCGCAATATTAAATAAATATTTAATAATCTATATTAAATTACTTATTAAGTCAATATTTTATCGGAAAACCATTATTTTTTTTATCATATTTCTTTGCAAAGAAGCTAACTATCTAAATAAATCAAAATTTTTTTGTAAACGATTTTTTTAGCGTTTGTATTAAAAAGTAAAATAATAAAGGTAAAATTCACAAGAAATGAACACATATAGATCGGAGAAGTTATGAATAAATGATTTAAGTCAAATAAATAAATCTAATAACTCATTATACAATGTTAAATGACGAAATCTTTAAAAAAATTTAAAAAGTGTCTAGAATTAATTCCCCTAATACATATCCATGTATGTAGGCGTAAGGGCTGTTAAACTCCACCCCCCTCCCCCTCTTCCAGAAGAAAATTCAGGCTTGCAATAAACAGTCCCTCAGGAGAAAACTTGTTATGAAAAAGCCTTCCAGAAAAAAAAAATCTTCCTTCAAAGAACAAACTTGCATGAAAAAAATTAATAAAGTTAATTAAGATATTTAATAAATTATCTTTTTCTTGAATAAAGTCCAGAACCAAAAAAATATCAACCAAAACCCCCAAGAGGCCAAAATCTCGATTGAAAATCAAAGCTTTAGCAGCCCTGGTAATTACTGCATCATCCTATCTATAAATTATTTTAGTGAAAACGAATCGCTTTATAGTTAAAATATTTAAGAAATGATCTTTTTTCTCGAATGAAGTCTAAAACCAAAGAATTGTAACCAAAATCTCAATTGAAAACCAAAGCTTCTGCATCCTCTTGTCAATAAATCTGACCGATTTTGGGAAAGGTTAGTTATATCACTTTTATATTCCGCACCAATAACACCGATTTCATTTCTGGTTTTATCCCATAACTAATAACCGAATTCTTCAAGAGGGAGGGAAAGGTAAATTAGAACATCTACTCTTGTTCTATCTCTCTCCCCCTGCGGAGATTCCAACGAGGAAATCAGACGATTTTCTGGACTCGGTATCGTTTTCGCCAGGTCTTGTTGCGTGACAGAACTCGAGTATCGGATTTCTTCTCATGACTTGGCAAAGGAAACTGCCGCTTCTCATGACATCTTTATGTTAAAGAGATATTTAGTTCAGGTTGAGTGTCCTTTCTCCGGAGATGCCGAAGACTGAAATATTTGGAGTTTTCTTAACTTTCGAAGGCAGAGTCAATTCTCGGAAAGGGAGGATTTGTTTGCTCATGGGCAAGGATGTGTCGAGAAGATTTTCAAGGAGGGGCGATTGATTTCTCTTATTTGCTTCTACAGTAAAAGGACAGCCAGCACGGAAAAAAAGTGTCAACAATTTAAATTGAAGTTGGCGTTTCGGCATAGTCAATAGTTAAAGCCAAATTTTGAAGCATTGGTTACCGAAATTAATTTTAGGTCTCATCAAGAACCAGAGAAGTTCAGTTTCAGTCTATACGCTTTAATACTGTTTGACATTTTATTGCGCGATCTTCCTCAAATTTGCGCATGTGTCAGGCCTGTTCTGATTTTGTTAAAATAAGTGTGATAGTGCCAAGAGAGATAGCGGAGCCGAGTTTTTTTTTCAATTTGGATTCATCTGGATTCTTTTATTAGAAGTGTTGGTTTGTGTGTTGATGCTTTCTTTTATTTTTTATCCCCCTTCCTTATCCGATAAAGAAAATAAATATCGGATTGAGCAGAAATTGTGCATTTTCTTAATTAAGCTGTCACCTTTTTTTGAAATAAAACCGTTCAACGGTGCTAGCCGCCGGCTTCAAGGTCAAACAGTAGTAACAATCCTGTGCTCACCACAGTTTAATTCTTCCATCGGTAAAAATTGTAATTCAAATCACTCTTTTTACAGAGTTTGAAAAATCAAAAATGGCGAACAGATGCAGTGCAAACTGGCAATGAGTGAAATTATTTCAAAGTGAAAATCGAACCCTTGCTGAAATTCTACCATTTCGCAGAACTCATTCACAATTGCAATTCGAAACCAAGTGATAAACTACTGCAAGCCTTTGTTTACCCATTAAAGTATTTGAAAACCGAATCCTGTTGACTGGGGACTCATTTCCTTTGTCCTTGATCGGCCGCACTATCGTTTGAATAAATATTGTCAGTGATCCTGAAAGGAGGATTTAAAATTCTAATTTCATTCTCAGAGAGTTGTTTACAAATACGAGGTGCGTTCTATTATTTTTATTCGAATGATAGCTGAGATTCCGCGAAATATACTGAATATTTCAGGATAAATGTAGCAAATGCAATTATTGTTTTTTATTACAATGGAATTTTGATTTCCTTGTTGTTGAAAATTTTCTGCATTTGTTTTATTTTTTCTACGCACTTTTGTCTATCTCAACATACACAATGCAAACAAAAGTGTTGTGGCACTTTTAAAAATTCCTTTTTATGAATTTCTTGAAAAATAAGACACTAATTATAACTTTTGCAACATAAAAAGTATGCTTCAGTTTTTTCAATAAAATATTTTTCAAACTTTTGACATTTTTCATCTTACCAATGCATTTATAGAAAAAGTGGCAAATTGAAGAAACCTAAAATTTTTTATCACATTTCATCGCAAATTGGGAATAAGCTGTAAATTTTAAAAATTAGTTTGTTTACTCTGAACAATAATTTTATAGCTTTTCGTGAAAGTGTCGCCGATATTCACGAAGATACAAATATTTTTTCGAAAATATCGTTTTTGTTCGCATGGTTTTGGCTCATAACATAAAAAGTATGCTTCAATTTTTTCAATAAAATATTTCTCAAACTTTTAACATTTTTCATCTCACCCATGCATTTAGAAGAAAAGTGGCGAATTGAAAACACCTAAAATTTTTCATCACCCTTCATCGCTAAAATAATTGGGAATAAGCTGTAAATTTCAAAAATTAGTTTGTTTACTCTGAACAATAATTTTACAGATTTTCGCGAAAGTGTCACCGATATTCACGAAGATACAAATAATTTTTTCAAAAATATCAATTTTGTTCACATGTTTTTGGCTTATAACACGAAGAGTATTTTTCGTCATACCTTACCAAACATTAAGAGAACTTCACTGTACATGAGAATCATTACACTTAAATTTGAAATGAAATTTCCGAAAATTTGACGAAATGTGAACATTTAACGTAGTTAATTTTTAATTTATAGATAGAAAAATATTTTTTTTACTTTTTAGTTCATATTGGCACAAAAGCGTCTCCTTTTAGTTTTTTAAACTAGTAATTTATTTCTTTGATTTTAAGCAGAATCGTCTCTTGTAAAAAATTTGTGTTAGTGTTGCTGTATTATTTAATACAAATTATTTCAAAATTATCAATTATTTAGAAAATGTGGTGTGGTTTTATTGTTGTTTTTCATTGAGAAAAATAGCTAATTAATGGTATTATTTTTTTTTTTTTAGGTTAGAGCGGGTGCTACTTAAGTTTTTACCGGACACATTTTTTACTCTTCGGAGAGCTTAATAAATGAGCAATTTTCAAAACTAAATATTTAAGATTCTATTTTATATGGACGATTTATCAAATTTCATTTTGAAAATTTTTCCCTCTTCAAGAAAAAAATCTGTGTTTTAATTTTCCCAAGAAGTTGCTTTGACGGATATGATTCTCAAAAATATATTTTTTTTTTCATTTCAAAGGTCGAGAGAAAACCAGTTTCATTTGTAATTGCTTATCACCCGCTAATAATCTATGTTACGGATACATTGTTTGATTTATGACGCATTTGAAGAGTATTGTGACGGTAGTTTTCTTTCTTATTGAAAATAAAAAATAGATTTGTGATATTTAGTTTTTTTATTTTTGACGAACGCAGAGTTATTTTTGAATTGAATACTTCTTTAAGAGCATTGAGGCATTTTTTGAGATGGGAAGAAGCGATTGAACTCGTTACGCTGTTTTTTTTTTTTTTTTTTTTTTTTAGCTGCTATCACCGTTACCGACTTCAAAACGAAAATTTTTAAAGCTCGTTGAGCATTTTTTAGATAGGAAAAAATAGCTGAACTCGAGACACTGTTACCGTTACCGACACCCCTGTATGTAAGTATATACTTTTTTGTGTGCGTTCGTTCACAGATACAATACACATGCATGTTGGAAATGTTTGATATGGGGAAAAAGCCACTGATGATTCAAAAAATGCATCGTAATTGTTCAAATTTTTACTTCTGTGGGTACTCCTGGAGTGTCGGTTTTTGTTTTTTTTTTTTTTTTTTTTTTTGTTTTTTGTAAACAGCATTTTCCTCTTCATCTAACACAAGTTCACACACTTATTTGTTTCAACTTATTTTCCCTTTTTAGCCTTTTTCATTTCATTTACAGTGATTATATAATAATAGATTTCAGTTAAAAAAAACAATTAATAAACTTATTTGACGTTTTAGCATTTCGTCAAAGTTATTTGACGTTTAGCAACGCTGCATGAAATGAAAACTGAATCAAGTTCTAGGGCCAAAATTCATGCAGCAAAGTCTAATTTTGGATTCTATGCAAATGACGTAAACCTTAACAAGCTTAAATCAAAAGTGAAACTAAATAACAATACTTTTCACTTGAATTTGTTTCTGACAAATAAAATGAAAGTTTTCGCTATTATTAATGTAATTGAGTACAAATAATGTCCAATCCGAACGAAATTTGCAAAAGACAAAAATCAGACAAATTAAAATTATTCGAAGCAATTTATCATAATCATCTTATCTGAGTGTTTAAAGCTAAATAATAGAATAAGGACGTTCAAATATCCGAATCGAATAACAGCCATTCTCAAAGAAAAACAAAAACCTTAACAAAGAAACGGAAAAGAAAAACACATGATGAGATTCATCGTTTGCCAAAAATAATGACAACAATAGGAAATTTGGAAAAAAAAATAATGCTATATTTTCCAAGCAAAAAATACAAACGGTAAAAAAATTCCAAACAATACATTTCGCTGACTACGTCATAATAGATCACGTGGCCACTCTTTGCCAATCGCAATCACAATAGAATGAGAAACGTTAAGGCATTGCGAAAAGTAAAAATTAGTAAGCAATCTTAAACACTCAAAAATAAAAAATAAAAAAAAAATTTGACGTCTTGAATTCAAATTATGTTTTTCACAATGACGAATTACGACAGGTACGTGTGTTTCTGTGTGTGTGTGCAGGACATGTACTCCATCTGATCTTCCGACGACCCGAAGCGGATCTGCTCCACCTGAAATCTAGAGGGGTCGTACTATCAGGAGCAGGGGGATTGGCTGGGGAGCTCTGGATCAACCATCCACCTGAGTCCCACTGGGACTATCCATGTTGTCCTGCATGGCGCAGGCGTGGGCGCCACGTCCGCAGAGCAGGGCCCGGCAAGTGAGTAACGTTGGCAGACTGCCATTTTGAAAGAGGAACTACACACGAAGTCTGAAGTCCAAAAAGAAAGCACATAGCAATTTGCCATTTCTGAAAAGTAATGCAGCTGAAATTTCTTTAGATTATTTCATTTTGATGAAGTGAAAAAAAGAAAAAAAAGAAAGAAAGAACGAAAGGAGAGAGCGATAATAAATTAACACAGACGGAAAAACCATACTGAATTTTTTTTTGTTTTGTTTTTTCTCTTTCGAATGACATTAATATGTTTAGTATATTAGGGTTTTTTCCTTTTTCAGTATGAAATTTTAACTATCAGTGATACATTCTGTGTTCTTATACATTTTGTTTTACGTTTTTAAAAGAAAGATAGTAGAATGAACGTAAAACTCATGTGTTAATGGAGATAAGAAGAATTGCTTCACTCATTGCATAATTCAGTTATGATACGAAAATACAAATTGATATCTCTTCTTCCCAAGGTCTATCAACCTCAAGATTCCAATCTTAAAAAGTGAACAACGTGTTCTATTTGCTGATAATGCTTATGACTTCCGCGTTCTTTATTGGAATATAATTAGAAGCAATCGAACGCTCTTACTGGAGCAATGGTTTCTGTTCAACCTACTTAAGTAGATCCATCAATTAAAAGCTGAGTGGTAAGGATTGTCTGAATTTCGAGGTTTCGAACTCAAGGACATTAATCCTTAAGAAGAGATTAAATTGTTTTGTTTGAAATAATAATTACGAATATTTCAAATCCTATCGCTGAGAGATATGCGAGAGTAAGAGATTTTTTTTTTCAATTAACTATTTCCACGGACGGATCCAAGGAAATAGTGATCGCACCTCCCTTGAGTGACTTTCCACTGGTAATTTTTCAATATTGAAGTTCAAAAACTAATTTTGGACGAGTTTTGATGATGTTAAAGGAATCAGTTTTGGAGCTTTTCCCCAGGAAATGTTTCGAAGTTGAAGTCCAAAACCTTTGTGATCAGTATTTGCTAACCAGTTTTCATTGTCAAAAGTAAAAAAAAAAAAAGAAAACAATCACCCCCTCCCGTTAAAAGTTTCTGGATCCGCCCTTGATTTTCATATTTGCTTTTCAAGTTATACTTTTTATATAGGTCGATTAATCTTTAAGTTTTGTTGAAATAGTTTCGGCCGCCGAGTGGATCACCACATCCTAGTTTCAAAACATTTTTCTTCAATAATTTTTAACAGTTTTGTTTACTTTACAGAAAGGAAATAACTGGAAAATTTTGTGTTTGAAGGAAGTCCATTCTCGAAAACAATAATGAAGCTTTCGCCTCACACTTCGCTTCCGAAAAAATATCCTTTTGCGGGCAAGGGGTTCGTGTTAGCTCGGAGAAAAAACTTGCGTCATATCCATTTTGAGTACGTCAAATTGCGTTATAGCGCGAGTCCACTTCTACACATATCATTGAAAAACAAAATATTTGAAAGTTCAATTCATAAAAAGAAATCTTAGATATAAATTTTGTTTTTATTTCTGAGTAAGATTTCAGAAAACACAAATGTAAGCCGATATTTTTTACGTACGGATATATTCTTCCAAAGGAGAACTGCCTTTTCTCTAACTCTACAAAGACTAAACACTGATTATGGCACAATTTTCATGCAAAACAACCGGATCACTTATGTCATCTTGACGTATATATTGTCTTTTTTTTCTACTTTTGTGAGTTTGCGTGTCTAAATGACGAGGTTAACGCATGTTGTAGCTGCAGCTGTCTGGTTACCTCTGTATTTACTTATTACTGATTCGTTCTGAATTCAGGAGATGCTACTTGCTGCAAACGTAATGTCTTCGGAGAGAAGCCTCAGGCTTTCTCCGTTTACGTCCGGCACCTACTGTTTTTCATTGAGCGTAACGGTGTCGTGACGAAGGGAGATGCAAAGTGAACAGATTACTTTATTTATCGCTTCTTGGCGACATTTCTTTTAGATTTACTTTTCCCCCTTAGCGTATTTCAGTTGCATTGTCCGCCGCTTATTAAAATCACATTTGTTCCGAGGATATTCGATTTCATTAAGCGGATGATTTTATAAACCGGCATATATCAAATTACAAAAAGAAAAGGTTATAAAGTTTTCACAAAATAAATGTAAAAAGTACATTTTTTAAAATTACACAAGGGTTTTAAAATATTGACTTATTGTTGTTTGAAAAACAGAATTTGAGCGAAAAGATCGTTCTTAAATATTGACGTTTAGGCATGTTTTTCTCAGTGGCGGCGGAGCTGCTATGGGGCAAGGGGGGCGATTGCCCCCCTGTCGGGAACGTCTTGCCCCCCCCCCCCCCCCCACCGGGGAAAATTTCGTGCTTCGTCGGGATAAAATTTCCCGACGAATTGTTAAATTAATTTGGGACATAAACGGTTATTGAATCAATGAGATTCAGAACGTTTTACCAGAAAATTGTGATTGGGAATTTTTCATAACTGTCAATATACGTGTATGATTAAAAGATAAAAACTGACTCGAGCGTAAGTTAATTGCATTAAAATTTAACAGACAATTGTATCGCACTGTAAATCACGGGACGCGGGAGCGTCCCGCCCCGCCAAGAAAACTAAATACAAGCCGCCAAGAAAAATGTAAAAGAGCGACCAAGGACTGTTTACGCGAGTAGGTTTTCCCCCCTCTGTATCTCAGCCCCATAAAGATCCCTAGAGTTCATTTTTGGTATACTCAATCTCCAGCGGCCACTGACGGCACACACTCACACTAAGGCCCCTATATATACGAGCCGGCGCATCAAGATTAAGTTTCACCACTTTGGATCCAGCGCGTGTTTGTGTGTTTGAGTAGTTGTCTTTTCTGGCCAGTAATCGCGTTTTGGTCATTTTTCACTGTGAGCAATTATTAGCGGCACGTGGATTTGGCAAAGCTTATTAGCAATGTGCCAAAACTTTTTTCTGGTAACCCTACTTTGCAACAATGAAAATTTGAAAGTAAAAGTTAAGGAATTGGATCCAAAGTGGTGAAACTTAATCTTGATGCGTCGGCCTATCTATATAGCGGCTCTAACTCACACTACAGCAAAACATCCAGGACCCTCAGGGGGAGGGGTGATAAATGTTATAAAATCGCTATTTTTCGCACTTTTTAAAAATTGTTTGACAGGGGTCCAGACTAAACGGTAACTCGGATTGAGCTCTGCTTTTGCACCCACATTTATTTTGTCCCAAAGCTCGGCATAGGGGGGTTTTCGACCCCCCCCTCGTTTTTATTTTCCGTATCTTTTCTCCCCGGGGGTCTTTAGTGTTGATTTTTGGTATGAATATTCTCGATGAGACATTGAGGACGTTTTCCCAAAATTTACCCTGCGGGGTCATCGCACCCCGGAGTTATTAATGCTTAAAATTGGTCCGATTTCTATCTATTAGCTCTGTTCAACATCTGAGTATTTATGTTGTCATTGTTGGGCGACGAGGAAAGAAAACTCAATGATTTATAATTTCATCTGTTGCCAGTTTCTATTTGTTAACAAATAAAATATTTGTAATTGATTTTATTGCATAAGGCTTTTAATAGGGATCTTCAATTTAGTTCATTTTAATATGAGATCGGCAGTAAGGGTTGGGGTTTGTTTTTAAACTTTTAATTTAATCGCAGTATCGGGTGGTACATTGTGATTGATTTCAAATTTATCCTAGACTGAAGAAGATCCTTGAACTTTTGCACCAAATGCATGCCGCCATGAAAACCACATATGTCGGACCGCCAAGAAAAATGGTGAAGGGGAAAAAAAACATGCAAAGTAAATTTTGAAGAGAAAAAAAAAACAGGCAAAGAAATAATATTAATGCAAAAACATGTGATATCTCCCCAAAAACAGCAGTGTTGTAAAAAAATCCCCCGCCAAGAAAACCTTAAATACTCAGCCTTAAAAAGTTATGATATCGAGTTTTCCCGCTAAGTTTGTGCCAAACTACATCTAACCTGTATGTATAGTTCTTTTAAATTGTTTTCAGTCCTGCCAGGCGGGAAGTTTTTACTCATTAAGCAACCACCTCACAAGACAAAGCTTCCCGCCTGGCCAGAGGCGTATTTGGACGTGAGGCCGCCCTGGGCTTTTGAAACTTGTGGTGTTGAATTTCACAGTTGTAAAATAAAAAACTTTTTTATTTACTTGACATCAAATGTATTTTCAAGGTAAACCGTGCAAAGCCCGGCCACACAGCTAGTTAAATATGAAATTGGTTGGTTGTTAACAACCAGCCAATTGGTAAAAATTCGTCTTTTGCGAATCTCAACTTTTACTACTACAAATCTGCTCTTACATTATTATAAATCAACAGTTTTAGTACTTAATTACATTAAGAACTTTCTTTCGAAATTTAAAACAGTTCTTGAAATAAATAATCTTCACATATTTGTTTCAAAAATAGTTTTAAAAATTTTAAAAACTTGTTTAAAGATTTAAATGGAAAAAAAATGTTACTAGACCTTATCAACAACTTGCAATTGGAATAAAGTAAACGAATAACGAAGTAACAATAATATTATCTCCATTAGCAAGCACTGTATTAAATAAACGGTAAGGACCCGTTTATTACGAGCACTCGGATTTAACGAGCAACATGTTATGGCCCCTTCGTGCTCGTTATAAGCGAGTTTGACTGTAGTACCAAAGGCAACTGAAAATATTAACTCAGATCAGTAAAATTTTGCACATATACTTATAATAACATGAGGCAACTTTATCGCACTGTTGGAAATTTGAGATTTAAAAAAAAAAAAAAAAAAAAAAAAGCTAAACACATTGGTGAGAACGTAATAAAGGATTTCAATTACTGAGAAGATAAATTGCGTGGTACATTACATAACCTCATATTAAGCTGAATTTCGCGAGCCAGAGTACATGTAACCTTTAAATGCAATTAAATTTTGCTAGATAACACAGGAAAACACGCAGAAAAGAAAAAAAAAAAAGAGAGTAGGGAGTAATTTTGAAAGCCTTGCTTTATATCCTTTTTCCAGTTTAAAAAAATTAATTCATTAATTAAAAATTTTTTTAAATGCACTTAAAAAATAAATAAATGTCTGGAAGAGCACCTTTTCCCCAGCCAGCAGTTCAAATCAACCTTTACCCAATTTTACAGCTATAGGTTAGCACCTATAGCTGTAGGGTCTACTAGGCACGGCAAAAAGACGTTTTGTACGTTAAAAAATTTGTCGTTTTCAAGTTCGTTATCTGCAGGTCTCCCGTGAAATTTTGCTCTCTAGTTAAGTCCTTAAATTAAGTTTAACTTTTGATTTTTTGACTTAATTAAGAGCCCTATAACTCCTGCCCCAATATAACAGAGAAAATTAAAATAAACTCCGTTTTGAGCAAGAAAAGAAAAAAATATTTGTTTTCTTTTTTCAGGATGATTTTTAATGTTAAGAGGTTCAGGAATTTTATCATCCCCCAATAAGGCAGTCTTTGTGAAGTTTTTGCTCAAAAATTAATTATAAAAAAAGTAATTAGAAACAGAAAAAAACGCTCAAAGGTACAAATCCCCCCCTCCCTCCCGGGTTAGAAGTACTTTGTTTACTCAGTTTTCAATGTTGCAGCTACCAGTGGCGTAGCCAGAGCGTTCATACCCCCTCTCTCCCCCACAAGCTAAAAAGGTTACACACATGTAAGTATACATATCGCGTTTTCCGACTCTTTAATTCAAAAAAAATTTCAATTCCCCAAACGAAATACTTCTCGCTAAGCCTATTGGTAATGCTATGCACTATGGGATCTCCTGTACACCTAAAAAATACATGAAGTTTGCTTTTTGTTAATAAATATCATATAGTTTATTCATTCTGGCACTACTACATGTTTATCTCAGCTATTGAGTGTTGATTAGGACAAGGAATGTTGACGCCAGTGGACATCTATCCTTCTAACAGGAAAGTGATTAGTGAGATGATCTTGTAAATAACTCTCCTGTTAATTGGAAGTTTCTCATCAGAATCCAAGTGACAGTGCGGTTCCTGTGGTTCACACGATGCAGCAAAAAATTGGTTTTTCATCTGTTTCTATTCCCCCCCCCCCCCCGCGTAACCACCCGAGATCGCTCAATGCTGAGAATAGAAGGGGTCGGAGAAAGAGAGAGCAATAAATCATCGTGGAAAAGGATCCAGTGCTGGCAGCTCTTTGTACTTTGGCTTTGACTTCGGACGCCACCAACTCCATGAACTTTGTCCATATTCACCGCTGCGCCCTGCCAATTCAAGGAAAAAATGTGGCCGCTGCCGCCCTGGTGACTAAAAAAAAAGGTCATTCTCGCTGCCGATCCGCCCTGCTGTCTAAAAAAAAAGGTCTTCACTTTGCATGGAAAAAGTGCCGCCCCTCCAATTGTGCCGCCCTGGGCTATAGCCCATTAAGCCCATACGTAAATACGCCACTGCGCCTGGCAGGACTGAAAACAATTTAAAAGAACTATACATACAGGTTAGTTGTAGTTTGGCACAAACTTGGCGGGAAAACTCGATATCATAACTTTTTAAGGCTGAGTATTTAAGGTTTTCTTGGCGGGGGATTTTTTTACAACACTGTTGTTTTTGGGGAGATATTATTAACTGATGTTGTAAGTTACCCAGGCGCGGATCCATAGGGGGGGTCATGACCCCCCCCTTAACCTACCAAATATAGCAAAAAATTGCCTTTTTGGGACTTATATTCCGAAAAAATTGCCAAAACCCCCCATTTTTGCACAAAAATTGCACTTTGACCCCCCCCCCTATCCGAAAATGACCCCCTCCTTAGCCAGGAGCTGGATCCGCCCTTGAAGTTACCTCGCTGTTTCTGATTGTTTTGCTACTCTTTACACCTCTACTGGTTATGTAGAAATTAAGCCCCATGTCGTGTTTTTCCTTTTGTACATACAAGTATTTTGACAGTTATTAAAAATTCCCATTCACAATTTTTCCGGACAATTTGTAGGAATCTCTGAAACTCTATGGAGCTATAAATCTACCTGTGGCTCAGAGAAATTATTTTTAAACTTTTAGTTTGTTTTGAAAACATAGTTAATTTGAAATCTCTTAAAATTATTTTCTGCTTTTTGTTTTTTTGTTATGTGTATGAAATTTTGCAGTCGATTTTAAGCGACACAACTTAACATTTTATTTACATTTTCCTGCCCTTTCATCTAAAGTTCACTCTTCTGTAATTTCCCTTGCATATACAGATTGCCATAATTATGTTTATTGCTTTAAATATTTAAGGCATTTTAATTAAAGTGCTAGCTGCCAGGGTAGCTAGATTAGCTTCCTGCGGCATGTTGATGCATAACGTCCCCCCTAACTTTTACCTCATTCTGATGTTATATTATTTGATATAATTTATAGTTTTGTGACAATGGATTTCATGAAATACACCCAGGGGCGCCCCGAGCTTAAACTTTTGGGAGGGGGAAAATTCTCAATTTGCCGAATGGAACTCCGAAATGTGCCGAATGAAAAAATACGCGTATGTACACAAACCTTATACCGTTACTTTGTGAGAAAAAACGATGAGTATCACTTTAAAAAAACAATAACTTTAATAAATAACAACGGGGTTGTATTCTGAATCGCCAAAGCAACTGATACGATTTCTTATATATACATATATACAGATTAAAACATATTTTCTTCAAGACAGATTATAAAATATTGCATATATGATGTGTGTTTACAAATTAAAGCATGCTGGTCATTTGACAGATTTGTGAAACAACAGAATTAAATTAAAATAAATAAAATATATATACACATTTATACATACATAGTAATGGCTGTTCATGAATTGTGACTTTAAAATCTGAAAATTTTGGCAAAAAATAGAAAAAAGAGTTGGCACTTATAAAAACTGTTGGTTCTAGAATTTTTGCTAGAAATATTATTCATGAGCTAAAGTTTGACTTTTACACGTCTAGCTTTTAGTAATGACCACGTTTTTACTATTTCCTATGTTTCCAGTTTTTCTGCTATGTCTTTTTCACAGGAAATAAGCATCAAACTGTTTAATCTGTCGTCTTCCATAGTTGATCGAAGGACATTTTTTAAAAGTTTCAATTTGCTGAAAGACCGTCTTTGGCAGTTGTCACCGGAACTGTTATTGCGAGACGGCATAGTTTATTTGCTAAAGGGGTAAAACACTCCGTTGGGAACATTCGAATGCAACCACAAGGGGAGGTGCACAACTGGACCATCCTCAGAGCCTACATACCAAGCTAGAAGCTTCTACGGCATATAGTTTTTGAGTTATGCAACACACGTACATACGCACATACATTCGCACAAACGTACATACAGACGTCACGAGAAAACTCGTCGTAATTAACTCGAGGGTGGTTGAAAAGGATTTTTCAGCTGCTTATATGTTGGTAGGTACATATGCACGTGCTGAGAGGTCGAAAAAACTACTGAACATTCATTGGGGGTGAGCAAAATCAAAATTTAGACTCAAATTTGAGTGATTTTTTTTTTTCGCGATCACAATACTTCCTTTACTACGTAAAAGGAAGTAAAAATCATTGAAACAAATTAAAAGAGGAAGGAAAAAGATAAATTTAAAACTAACCGTTAATGGCGATAATTCGCTGCTGGAAGCAGTCTTTATTTTCTTTCTTGCGGCATCAAATGGATTTTTTGGAGCTCCAGCAAGTTTCACGGAGATATGCCTTCCATCGTGGCAAAGTTCCTCATGTTTTCGTTTATAATCGTCATCAAAAGTACTTAACTTTATATCGTTTACGAATTCTCTTCATTGCAAGCAAAATCAATAAATTAAATACAACGGATTGATGTATTTCAGTGCTATAATTAAAACGAAAAAGAATATATTGAACTAATTCGACGATCGATTCTTTTCGCAGGGAAGAAAGTCAAGAAATGGAACTGAATAAATAAAGCTAAGCAGATAGTATTTTTCAGTACGAGAAATGAGAAGATCTGCTGGTAAAGCAAAAAAAAAAAAAAAAAAACTGAAGCCGCGGCACAAAATATTAGAGCTCTGCTCTTTGCGTTCAAAGTGCAACATTTATGCATTGCAGCATTTTCACTACATATTATCCGTCTTGTTTGGGGTCATGCTACACACACTAATTAATTCACCGAAAGACGGGATGGAAAGAAACGGTTTGGTTTATGGTAAATAACGTCAATAAAAGAATGAGATAATGTATGACAAAAAAAAAAAAAAAAAAAAGATTGCGGCCGCACTTGCATATTTATATATATAAATATTGCAAAAAAAAAAAAATTCAGTATTATCTCTGAATGTGCCGAATCGTTGCCCGAATTTGCCGAATGAGGAAGATGTTTGGGAGGTCCCGGTGACCTCCCTGGACCTCCCTTCGGGGCGCTCCTGAATACACCACCGGCTCGGTTATTTCCATCCATGGACTGCAGTTTCGTGCTCATTATGCACTCTCGGGCTCCCTGCAGGGGGCGGTGAGCAGTTCCCCGGAAACTCATTCATTGGGACGCAAGGTGTTGGCAGACTGCAAATTTGAAAGCGGAACTGCACGACGCGACGTTTGAGGTCCAAAAAGAAACATGTAGCAATTTGGCATCGCTCAAAAAAAGAAAAAATTTTGCTTTTCTTCTGCTCTCGAATTATTTAATTGTCGCGGGAAGGCCAAGGGCAGTATCTGAAAAGTTTTTTTTTTTTTTGCATTTTCGTCATCATCTATCGCAGGGGTCTCCAACCTTTTTTACTCGGGGGGCCAAATTTAAAATTTTTGGAAGCGAGGAGGGCCAACGGTCCAAAAATAATTTAGTTCAGATGGTTTTTTTGTAACATTACGGAAACTCGTAAAATTTAGAGAGCAGTTCAGAAAACTGAAATAAAAGTCATTTTTTCCTACAAAAATGTATTTTGCTCTCCAAAAGGAGTTAAAAAAAAAAAAAAAAAAAAAAGCCAAACGAGACTAAAAACTAAATCCTTACAATGTACTACAATTTTATTAAATGAATTTTATGTATTAATGCTGATAAGAAACTTAACAATAAACGATGACAGAGCAAGTGCAACGCTTAGGACAATTTTTAATGAGAAGATTGCATTTGTTTGCACCTTAAAATTTCAGTCAATTTAGGGTCAAACTTTGTAGTTCCGATCATTAATGTTGGTTTTAAATGTTCATTTCATAAGGAGGATCTGTACTTAGATTTAACATCTTCATTTTTGAAAATGTCTGCTCACACTTGTAGGTAGACCCAAAAAGAGAAAACATAACTCGAGCGTGATTTTTTATGTTCTTAAAGTCTTTATCCGGGAGAGAACTGTAAAATGAAAGTAGATTACATTCTTTTTGGCATTCCTGGAAAGCAGTCTTCAGTGAGTCGTTGGTAGTTAGTTCGATGACTTCAAGTTGGATTTCAGCAGGCACTTTGTCTATATCGCAGTTAAAAGGGTTTTGAAAAATCTGGATATCATCTGATGCACGGTCAAAGTCTTCAAAACGGCTCTTAAATTCTTCTCGTAGGTTAGACATGATATCCAAAACGTATTCCTTGGGAAAGGAAGCAGTACTTAATGCACCTAAGTTTTTACACGTTTCAAAGTGATCAAAGTTCATCGATCCTAAATGCTTCTCGAAAAGCATGAGTTTTTGTCTGAAAGCTTTGACATGCCAGTATAGTATAAGTCACAAATTGAGGAGTTTTCCCCTTGCAGCTTTAAATTCAAAAAATTAATATGTGTGGTGAGATCAACAAGAAAAACCAATTTCCAGACAAATACACTGTTTGCCCTGGGGACAGGAAATGCCCAATGCTAGGGGTCTTCTCACGGCAGTAAAGATCATCGTGAAAATTTGAAAATCGCCGTTGGCGAAATCACCACATTTGGCGGCTTTAATAAACGTGGCAACCCCGAACAAACAAGTGACGGAAATCTGACGTAATCCAGGCAGTCAGTTCTCGGCATGATCAGCTCTAAAACGAGCGTGGAGACCTTGGCTCTTGCCATAGTATTTCTAGTAGGCTAGTGGAAATGAATGACTGGTTTTTCTCGCTGGATCTAAATCGCTGCTAACGGTAATTTTGAAAGATTTCAAGTGGCATTGTCAACGTGGAAGCATTTTATAATTATTCAGCTTTTGTTGAATTATTACTCCCACAGAGAAGTAGTGCAAAGCTAGATCTAATATGGCAGTGACAGAGAAGAAATTGGGCATGGTAGAAGTAAATAAGAAAGATGTGTATATCAAATCGTTTATAGCCGGAGGTAAGATTTTCTATTTCTGTCAGAAGGTTGAATGATTTTTACGTAATAGTTTTAAAGACAAACTGTCAGATTGTTCACGTGGTTTTGTGTTGCATGTTGATTGTATAGATGTTGAAGCTAAATAGTGATGCAGATATTTTTTCTCGAAGAAAATGTACAATTGAAGCAATATTTGAGTAGAAATCATTTGAATTGTCGAAAATGATGATATTGTATCAAACTTGTGCATTGCCATTTCACATTCATCATGACTCATTCCACACACTCGTCTTTCCATCGAAAACTGCGGGAAAAATATGTTTCTTACTAACATTACTTATTATTATAATAAGTTTTCGTATTGCAAATTATCTTAATCAGGTATTAAATAATTTTTCTCGACGTATATGTTTTAGGTGTTTATGATTCATGTATAAGTTCAAACCAAACAAAATTTATATTTTATGCTTCTTGTTGTTTCCCAGTAGCTGTAAATTAGCTACATTTTTCAAGAAAATGATCTTTGTTAACTGTTAAATTTAATTCGTGTTATGTAAGTTGGGGTTTGCTCTTACTTTAAAACAGCTGTATTAAAATTGAACGCATGCCAATACTTTTTGGCTGCTGTTCAAGTTCAGTGTTGGTTCAAGAGGGGATATAATTTAACGTATATGTCAAACTGAGTTGAGTTTCCTAAATACACAAATATTTATTTCCTAGAAAAACGCATTTTTGTTTGTTTTGCAAGAACATATTTTGTTGTAAATTTTTGTAGATAAAAAGCCCAGTAATGCACATGTTTTTTGTGTTTTCATAAAATTTTTTTTCAAGTTACAAAACGTATATACTTTGTGTTAGCAAAAAAATTGTTTATTCACTGCAATGTTATTGAAACATTTCGCAGAAGTTAAAAATGTTTTGAAATACTGTCGGCCCCGCTTAAACGAATACTGTTGGTTCTAAGAAATATTATTCAATTAAGCAGGGTATTTGTTTAAGCGGGGATTTTTAACATTGCGTCTATGGCATCGGTTCCAGGTTTTTTTATTCGTATAAGCGGGGTATTCGTTTATCCGTTAGCCGATTAAGTGGGGATGACAGTACTTATATTTTTGCCTCAGACTTAATAGGTAGTTCTATCAACATTGGTTTTGGACATATTTCAGAAGCATATAGATCCGAACTTATTTCAGGTGATAACAAAGTCACATATTGTGAGAATTCTCCAAATTCGAGTTTAATATCAATATCCTTATTTAATGAGTAGGATTAAAAAAGGCCCCTAATGGAGTAGTTTACCCTTAGAGTAGTTAACCCCTAATGAGTAGTTTAAAATTTGTTTTGGAGATGGGCCAGGGCCCTTCAGCACTCTACTTATCATCACAGAGGCCAATTTAGAGAGAAATTAGGTCCATTAAAGGACCTTTCATAAAATTCAGTCACTCAAAAAGGGATCCTTCACAAAATGCAGTCACTCAAAAATGGACCTTTCACAAAAATTCCACATTCAAAAATGGACTTTTCACAGAAATCAGAGTTTAAAGAACTATCAGGAATATTTCTTGCCATAACTATTTTTCACAAAATTACAAATTAGTTTTTCACAAAATTCCAAAAACAGGACCTTGGTCAAATATCCTGGATTGACAACTGCATCATGCCCGTGGCATATTTTAACTGAACAAAGTACTGTTTCACAAGTTTGCTATATAGTGCTCCTCAAAAAAGTTGACTTCCTATATTGACATTGTTAATCTCTTTTTCGGGTAATAAGAAAAGGTAATTGACTCAGATTTGGATTTGAATACTTTTGCAAAATGTACGTGAAAACAATCCAATTCAATGTCGATTGCTCTTCCCCATCACCTGGAAAAGAGGTACATACTGTTAATGTTGGCGGGCAACTTATCAGAAGAGTACTATTGTATTCTTATAAGTCTTCCTTTGAATTTTAATATACATGTGCAAAAACCATTCTTAGCATTGAACAATATTGTGGGATATCTAGGTAAATACTAATCTGTCAATAAAAATTTTACATGTTTCGGTTAAAAAAATGTTATTAATGTGTTAATTTAAATTTTGAGCATTTTCATTCATAAAATAATTTAACTTGTGGACATATTTATAAATAAAATAATTTATACATACTGTAATTTTGTCTATTGATAAATATTAATTAAAATGTTCTATAACTAAAATGTAGGAAACTGAAACTAATGATAGCTGGAACTTTTGATAGGTTGAAGTGTTTTCAGTTGCTCGTCAACATTGAAGTACATATTTAGGAGCAAGGTTTTTCCGAGCCATGAGTTTTAATGCCCAGATCTTAGTAAAACTTGGTGCCTCCCCTCATAAGATAATCCAGTTTCAAAGTAGTTGTACAGTAAAAAACATTCGCCATATTCTTCATTAAAGCTCCAAAATGTGCACAAAAACTTGTTGTAATGTGAGAAACTCTAAACAAAAGGGAAGAAAGAAAGGAACTTATGTTATTCAACCCTGTTCCATGGAACTGAAGTTATGCATTTATTAAGTACATGTGTCTCATTCCATAGCAAGCAATCAATGTATTCTAATTATTGTTTTGTGTATATGAATGATTACGCATGGGTGGTAGTTTTCAGGGGCTAACCCTGATTTCAGGGTTTTCCAAATAAAAATTCAGGGTTTCACAGAATGCTCTTCCATGATTTTATCTTTGTGCAATTCCCCCGTCCCCCACCTTTCATACTTAGCTAATGCCAAACTAGTTACAGGGGGAGGGGAGAACAAGCTCAACATTACGCAAATTCATCTTTAGATTGATAATTTTTGCAAGAGATCTTCAAGTTTTTTTTTTTTTTTTTGCATTCAACAGGTAAAAGGCTTTTAGGTGACTTAAATTTCAATATTTAAATAGTTCCCCTTTCAGTCTTGAGACTAGCACTCCTAGTATTCCTATGTTGATTCAATTGCCTTTTGCAAATAGTGTGATTGTCCCTCTAAAAAATTTGGTGCCTGAAAGCACCTTTTCGAAAATTTCTATGATGCCATCTGTCATGTTCCCTTTCCCTATTAATGGTACCCCTGAAAATGAAGCATAGAGCATTAGTAACCTTTCAGAGTTTTATTACTTTTCATCCTTCAATTTCAGGGTTTTTGATATTTAGTCACTATCATCCCTGGATCGAAGATAATCTATGAGTAATATTCACGGGCACACTTAACCCCTTGAGCACTTTTTACTAGAGTACATATGTCCTTAGCAATGTTTTGTGCAATTTGTACTTTTATGTGAAAATATTCACTTGAACTTGAACTAAGAGCTGTTAGTTACAGTAAAATCTCATTACAGTGATTTAGTCCCATACAGATATTTTACAAATACCAATGGCGACTAAATATGTTTCAACAAAATGAAAGCAGGGAATACGTATTTTAGCTCTGTGTTTGTTACACCAACTTTTCTGCAGTCAAAAAGAAAATATTTCAAGTTAAAGAGCCTTTTTAACTGAAGCATGTTTTGTACATTTCAAAAGTCGGAGGGATGCTTAAGATAACTTAAAATGTAAAATAACTTTCTCCTTTATGACACCAAATGATATATTAGTAATTTAATAAATCTTAAATTTTCAACTGTACTAAATATTGAAAAAAAAACTTGTTTTAAAAATAAAATGTCCGGGAAACAGGCTTCTATAAAATCTTTCAAGTTAAAAGTTTAAGTTTTTAATAGCCACTAAACTTGTCCATCCTCCCTTCAACCTTATTCTAAATATTTTTTCTACATCTGAAACTCAAAGGATATCTATCATTTTATTACTTGTCAATTTTTATTTGCTCATATCATAATTTTTATACAAAATATTACATAACAATCAAATAAAGATATGTAGTGGGGCAATAGTATTTTTTAGGTTGAAAACCCAATGCTGTATAAATGGCCTTACGATCTTGTGAATGTTTTTTAGTTTTTGTGGATGTTTGTTAATTAACGTAAATTCTTCATGCTACATACAATATCTATAAACTAATATGATCTAGAATTTGAAAAATATTTTATTTTCCTGAAGATCTTAATTTAGAGTATATTTTATAGGTGTTGCTGGTATGTGTGCAAAGACTACAGTTGCACCTCTTGATAGAATAAAAATACTTTTGCAAGCTCATAACCATCATTATAAACATCTTGGTAAGTAAAGGCCATTCATGTATTCTCTAAATAATTTTTTTTTGTCTAATAGTTCTGTTTTGTCTTAAAAAAAGTTCATATGACAATATGAGTATTCAAACTCATTGTATGAATAGTTACATTTTTTAAAAATCTTTTTACTTTAGCAATGTACAACTGATATTTAGGTAATTTATCTTTCAGTCATTTTATTACAATACTATTTTTATTTGTATGCAAGGCAAAGGGGATCCATTTTCTAATTTTAAAATAATATTTTTTTTTTTTGGAAGGAGTGGTATCCTAACTTTATTTTCTAGCAGAAGTGAGTTTGTGTGCTAAATAGCTGATATTTTGCCTAAAATGTTAAGATTCTGTTGAATTGAAAAGAAGTTTCGGAGCTCTGCTCCTATGTAAATTCAACTTTTTTTGGGTTGGGGGCGAAGGAGCATTTTTGATGTTGAGGCTCAATAGTGTTGTTTGAGGCATTTTTTTCCAAGTATTAGTTTTTGCATTTAAGTATTCGTATAAAGGGTTCACGGGCCCCTCCTCCTGGTTCTATGCTTAGTTCAGGGTCCGTCAAACTTGGGGAGTCAAGTCATCCGGGCAATTTTTGTTGGTCACTTGCCCCATTACAGCACAATTACGCTTACAAAATTGCACATATTTGTTTTTCTCCCAAGGTTGTGATTATTTTAGCAATCTACCATTAGTAGGAATAAATGAACATGTATGTTTATTCATTGTTTGCTCAGCAACAGATTGGTCAATATTAAAAAAAAGAATTCTAATTTTTATCAAAAGAAACTTACCTTCCTTTTACCCTCTCCTTGTGGTAAGCAACGGGTTTAAAAACTTCATTCGTACCTGTGGATTTTTATTCCCATTTTGTCTTGGCTTCAACAAAATAAAATGTAAACAAGTGGAGCTTGCTACTTGAGGATGACATTTATTAGATCCTAGTTAAACTTAAAAAGTTAATTATGCATGAATTAGAGTGGAAGAGAATCAGAGGAGAGATAATGAATTTTTTAGTTGTATATTGTAAATAAAAAACTTTGTTTCTGGTCTGATGTCGAGTAAGAAAAAAGTCAATAGAAGAACATTCATGTAATCTTGAGTAGTGGTCAGATGGCATGCAAGATATCAGTTCGAAAAGGCTGCTGCCAATGACCCCCCCCCCTGAGTACAAGGAAAATTTTTCCGTGTTGTGGTGAATGTTCTTCAATGTGGTGTGTGGTTTTTGGTGAGTGTATATGTGGGTGATTGGTGTTAGGGTTGTGTGTTGTTTTTGTGAGGGTGTTTGGGTGTTGTTTCGTTTGTTTGGTTTTTTGGAGTGGATGTGTGGGTGTGTGTGGTGTGGGGTGTGTGTGGTTTGTTTTTGTGTTTGTGATGTTTGTGGTTGGTGTATGTGTTGTATGGGTTTGGGGTGTTGTTTGGGTGTGTGTTGGGGGGTGGGGAGGGGTTTTTTTATGGTTGTTATGGTGGTGTGTGTTGGTGGGGTTTGTGCGGTGTTTTTTGTGGGTTTTTGTGGTGTATGTGGCGTTGGTGTTTGGTGTTGGTTATGTGGATGGGGTGGGTTTGTTGTTGTTGTGTTTGTGTGTGTGGTTTGTGTGTGTTGTTTGTGGTGTTGGGTTGGTGTGTGTTTTGTGGGTTTTGGTAGTGTTGGGTGTGTTAAGGTTGGGTGGTTTGGTGTTTTGTTGGGGTGTTGGGTGTTGGGGTGGTGGGGTGTGGGTGTTGGTTGTGGTGTGGGGTGTGGTGGGTTGGTGGGGGTTGGTGTTGGTGGTGTGGGTTGTGGTGTTGTGGGGTGGGGGTGTGGGTGTTGTGTGGGGTGGGTGGGGTGGGTGGTGGTGTTGGGTGGGGGTGGTGGGGTGGTTGGGTGGGTGGGGTGGTGTTTGGGTTGGTGGTGGTGGGTGGGTGTGGGGTTGGGTGGTGGGGTGTGGGTGTGGGGTGTGGTGGTGGGGGGGTGGGTGGGGGGGTTGGTGGTTGGGGGGGTGGGTGTTGGTGGGGGGGTGGTGTGGGTGTTGTGGGGTGTGGTGGTGGGTTGGGGGGTGTGGGTGGTGTGGGTTGTGGTGTGGTGGGTTGTGGGGTGGGTGTTGGTGGGGTGGTGTGGGTGGGGGTTGGTGTGGTTGTGGGGGGGGGTGTGGTGGGTTGTGGTGGGTGGTGTGGTGGGTGGGTGTGGGGTGGTTGTGGGTGGGTGGGGGGTGGTGGGGGTGTTGGGTGTGTGGGTGGTGGTTTGTGGTGGGTGTGGGGGTGGTGGTGTGGGGTGGGTGGTGGGGTGGGTGTGGGTGGGTGTGGGGTGGGTGGGTGGGGGTGGTTGGTGGTGTTGGTGGGGGTTGGTGTTGGTGGGTGTGGTGGGGGGTGGTTGGGTGGGGGTGTGGGGTGGGTGGTGTGGGGGTGGGTGGGGTGTGGTGGGTGGGGGTGGGTTGGGTTGTGGGGTGGGTGGTTGTGGGGTGGGGTGGGGGTGGGTGTTGGGGGGTGGTGTGGGGTGGGGTGGGTGGGGTGGTGGGGTTGTGGGGGGGGTGGGGTGGGTGGGGGTGGTGGTGGGGTGTGGGGGGGTGGTTGTGGTGTGGGTGGGGTGGGTGGTGGGGTGGTGTGGGGGTGGGTGGGTGGTGGGGTGTGGGTGGGTTGTGGGGTGGGGTTGGGTGGGTGGTGTGTGGGGGGTGGTGGTGTGGGGTGGGTTGGGGGGTGGGGGTGGGTTGTGGTGGTGGGTGGGTTGGTGGGTTGTGGTGGGTGGGGGTGGGGGGGTGTGGGGTGGTGGGGTGGGGTGTGGGGTTGGGTGGGGGTGGGTGTGGGGTGTGGGTGGGTGGGGGGGTGGGGGGTGGGGGGTGGGGTGGTGTGGTGGGGGTGGGTGGTGGGGTGGTGGGTGTTGGTGGGGGTGTGGGTGGGGTGGTGGGTGTGGGGGGTGTGTGGGGTTGGTGGGGTGGGGGTGTTGGGTGGGGGGTGGGGTGGTGGGGTGGGGTGGTGGTGTTGTGGGGGTGTGGTGGGGGGTGTGGGTGGGGGTGTGGGTGGGGGTGGGGGTGGGGGTGGTGTGGGTGGTGGGGTGGGTGGGGTGGGTGGGGGTGGGGGTGTGGTGGGGTGGGGGGTGTGGTGGGTGTGGGTGTGGGGGTGGTGGGTGGGGTGGGGGTGGTGGGTGGGTGTGTGGGTGTGGGGTGGTGGGGGTGGGTTGGTGTGTGGGTGGGTGGGGGTGGTGGGGTGTTGGTTGTGGGTGTGGGGTGGGTGGGGGGGGTGGGTGGTGGTTGGGGTGTGGGTGGGGGGGGGGGGGTGGGGGTGTGGGGGGTGGTGGGTGTGTGGTTGTGGGGGGTGGGGGGTGTGGGTGGTGGGGTGTGGTGGGGTGGGGGGGGGGTGGTGTGGTGTGGTGGGGTGGTTGGGGTGGTGGGGTGGGGGTGGGTGGGGGGTGGTGGGTGGGGGTGTTGGGGGGGTGGTGGGGGTTGTGGGGTGGGGTGTGGTGGGGGTGTGGGGGTGGGGGGTGGGGTGGGGGTGGGTGGTGTGGGGGGGTGGGTGTGGGTGGGGGGTGGTGGGGGGGTGGGGGGTGTGGGTGTGGGTGGGTGTGGGGGGGGGTGGTGGTGGGGGGTGGGGGGTGTGGGTGGTGGTGGGTGTGTGGGGTGTGGTGGGGGGTGTGGTGGGGTGGGGGTGTGGGGGTGGGGGGGTGGGGGGTGTGGGTGGGGTGTGGGTGGTGTGGGTGGGGTGGTGGTGGGTGGTGGGGGTGGTGTGGGTGGGGGGGTGGGGGGGGTGGGGGGTGGGGGGTGGGTGGTGGGTGGGGGTGGTGGGGGGTGGGGTGGGGGGGTGTGGGGGGTGGTGGGGGGGGGTGTGGGGGGTGGGTGGGGTGTGGGGTGGTGGGGGTGTGGGTGGTGGGGTGGTGGGTGGGGTGGGGGTGTGGGGGGGGTGGGGGTGTGGTGTGGGGGGTGGGGGTGGGGGTGTGGGTGGGGGGGTGGGTGGTGGGGGTGTGGGGGGTGTGGGGGGGGTGGGGTGGGTGTGGGGTGGGGTGGGGTGGGGGGGGGTGGTGGGGGGGGTGGGGGGTGGGTGGGGTGGTGGGGGGTGGTGGGTGGGGGTGGGGGGGTGGGGTGGGGGGGTGGGGTGTGGGTGGGTGGGGTGTGGGGGGTGGTGGTGGGGTGGTGGGGGTGGTTGGGGGGTGGGGTGTGGTGGGGGGGGGGTGTGGGGGTGGGGGTGGGTGTGGGGGTGGGTGTGGGGTGGGTGTGGGGTGGGTGGGGTGTGGGGGGTGGGGGTGGGTGGGGGGTGGTGGGGGGGTGGGGTGGGGGGTGGGTGGGGGTGTGTGGGGGGGTGGGGTGGGTGGGGGGGTGGGGGTGGGGGTGTGGGTGGGGGGTGGTGGGGTGTGGGGGGGGTGGTGTGGGGGGTGGGTGGGGGGGGTGGGGTGGGGGTGGGTGTGGGGGGTGGTGGGGGGGGGGGGGTGGGGGTGTGTGGGGGGTGGGTGGGTGGGGTTGTGGTGGGTTGTGTGGGGGGTGTGGGGGTGGGGGGGGTTGGGGGGTGGGGGGGGGGGTGTGGGTGGTGGGGGGTGTGGGTGGTGGGGTGGGGGGGTGGGGTGGTGTGTTGGGGTGTGGGTGGTGGGGGTTGGTGTGGGGTGGGGGTGGTGGGTGGGGTGGGGGTGTGGGGGTGTGGTGTGGGGGTGGGGGTGGGGTGGTGGGGGGTGGGTGGGGGGTGGGTGGTGTGGGGGTGGGGGGTGGGTTGGTGGGGGGGGTGGGTGGGGGTGGGTGGGGTGTTGGGGTGGTGGGTGGGGGGTGGGGTGGGTGGGGGTTGGGGGGTGGGGTGTGGGGTGGGGGTGTGGTGGGTGGTGGGGGGGTGGGGGTGGTGGGGGGTGGGGTGTGGGGTGGGGTGGTGGGGTGTGGTGGGTGGGGTGTGGGGGGTGGGTGGGGGGGGGTGTGGTGTGGGGGTGGGTGGTGGGTGGTTGGGGTGGTGTGGGGGTGGGGGGGTGGGGGTGGTTGGGTGGGTGTGGGGGGTGTGGGTGGGGTGTGGGGGGGGTGGGGGTGTTGGGGGGTGGGGTGGGGGGGGTGGGTGTGGTGGGGGGTGGGTGGGGGGTGGGGTGGGTGGGGGTGTGGGGTGGGTGTGGTGGGGGTGGGGTGGTGGGTGGGTTTGTGGTGGGTGGGGTGGGTGTGGGGGGGGTGGTGGGGTTGGGTGGTGGGGTGGTGGGGGGGTGTGGGGGGTGGTGGGGTGGGTGGGGTTGGGTGTTGTGGTGGGGGGGTGGGTGGGGTGGGGGTGGGGTGTGGGTGGGGGGTGGGGTGGGGGGGTGTGGGGGTGTGGGGGGGTGGGTTGGGTGGGGTTGGGTGGGGGTGTGGGTGGGTGGGGTGGTGGGGGGTGGGTGGGGGTGGTTGGGGGTGGGTGGGGTTGTGGGGTGGGTGGGGTTGTGTGGTGGGGGGTGGGGGGTGGGTGGGGGTGGTGGGTGGTGGGGGTGGTGGGGGTGTGGTGGGGGTGGTGGGGTTGTGGTGGGGTGGGGTGGTGTGGGGTGGGGGTGGGGGGGTGTGGGGGGTGGGTGGTGGGTGTGGGGTGTTGGGGTGGTGGGTGGTGTTGGGGGTGGGGTGGGTGTGTGGTGGGGGTGGTGGGGTGTGGGGTGGGTTGTGGTGTGGGGTGTGGGTGGTGGTGGGGGTGGTGGGGGTGGGTGGGGGTGTGGGGTGTGGGGGTTGGGTGGGGTGGTGGGGGTGGGTTGGTGGTGGGGTGTGGTGGTGTGGGTGGGGTGGGGTGTTGGGTGGGGTGTGGGGGTTGGGTGTGGGGTGTGGGGGTTGTGGTGTGGGGGGTGTGGGTGGTGGGTGTGGGGGGGGTGTGGGTGGGGTGGTGTGGGTGGGGGGGTGGGTGGTGGGTTGGGTGGGTGTGTGGGGGGGGGTGGGGTTGGTGGGGTGGTGGGGTGGGGTGGGTGTGGTGGGGGTGTGGTGGGGGGGGGGTGGTGTGGGGGGTGGGTGTGGGGTGGTGTGGGGGGGTGGGGGGGGGGGTGGGTGGGTGGTTGGGTGGGGGGGGGTGGGGGTGGGGTGTGGGGTGTGGGGGTGGGGGGGTGGTGTGGGTGGGGTTGGGGTGGGGGTGGGGGGGTGGTGTTGGGAGGGTGGGCCGTGGCTTTTTGTTGTGGAGGTGAGGTCTGCTCGTGGGGTGGCGTTTGTGCGGGGGAGGTCGGGAGTTTGGTTGTGTGGTAGTTTGGTGATAGTAGTGTGTTGCGTTCGCTGATTTGTTGGATACGTATACGTGTTTGAGAGGTGGTGTTTGGGTGGGGTCATGCTGCTCGCGGGTCAAGAGGATAGTGGCGATGTATGCGTGGTTTTGTTGAGTCATGTTAGTTGTTGGTGTGTGACGTGACACCATTGTGTAAATTCTGTTTGATAGTGGATATTGTGTCTTAATTGTGGGAGGGGTAGTGGTTGGAGTAGTGGGTCTTTGTTTGGCTAAGTTGGGATGGGTTGGCTGGCGTGCATGGCTGAGGTTTGGTGGTATTTTAGGGTGGTGGGGGTGGCCTAGTATGTGGCCTGCGCGGAATTGGGGATTAGATAAGTTGATGGTGCTAGGTTGGCTTGGGGTGTTTGGTGATTAGTAGGGATCGTAAGCGTGATTGGGTTTCGGTGCTAAGAGGGGGTATGGTTGAGGCCAAGTTTCCTACGGTATGTTGCACCCCCGTAAAGACGGCTTGGGTGTGCTGTGAGTTTGGGTTGACATATAGCTGGGGGTTTATGAGGAAGGTGTGTTTGTATAATGGTTACGGATTGGGGACCAGGGTTTAGTAGATGCTGTCGGTGCTGGTTGAAGTGTAGGGGATGTACTGATCGGTTGGGAAGTGTCGTTGGGTGTAGGAGTCCGGCTTGAGTGATGCGGTATTATTGGATTTTGGGAATTGACGAAGTGATGTGGTGGGTGTAGGGAGTAGGGTTGAGTGTGATTATCGATAGTAGTGTTGGTGGAATTTTGAATGGGGTGGAATTGTCTTGTAGACGTGGAGGTAACCTTTAGTCGGATCTTTCTAGAATGTGAAGGATGTGCTTTGATTTTGTTAGCTGAAATGTGTTGGTGTGTTTGTTTCATAAGTGCGGCGTGGGGGGTGAGTGTTGGGTATTGAGGTATGTGTTTAAGGGTCGGGATTGGGTGGGTGCAGTAGTGATTTTTACTGTGGTTGGAAACGTGACAGGTTGTGTTGATTGATGGGCGGTGTTACTTTCAGGTGGTTGTTTATGGTTGCCTCGATGTGGGTAGTGTTTCCAGGTTGTCTTTGTATCATGACGTTGTGGTGGGTTATAAGTATTGGGTGTTTCATTGCGGGTCTATTGTGTTGTAAGTCGGTGGTGGGTGTGAAGGGATTTTTAGTGTATATTGTTTATGTTTAGTATATTTATTGGGAGTTGCTCTCGTATGTTGACTGATTCGAAGGGGGGATTGGTGGTAAGTGACGGGGTTAGGTGGGTGGTTGTCTGTGTCTGGTTATTTATATTAAAGGAACTGGTGGTTGAGGTTTTTAGCGGGGTTTTGTATATGTTGAGACGCGGGCTTTTTATGGGGTGTTAGGGTTGTTCTTTGTGGTGTGGGGGGCTGTTGTATTGTTTGGGATGTAGTGGCAGTTATTTTATGTCGGATTCTTTCTTATGCAAGTGACTGATTATACTTTATGGTGGTGGGGGGTTAGATAGGAGGAGGATGCGTTGCGTATAGTCCTCGGTTTGTTCTGGGTACGAGTTGTTCTCTCATTTTGCTATTAGATGGTGTGGTGAAGGCTATAGTGAAGTTAACGTGAGTGTATGTGGACCGGGTTTTAGGATGGGAGGTGTGCTCGCAGGATATGTTGTTGTGTGGGTTGGGGATGCCGCGTTGGAGTTGATGGCAAGTTAGTAAGGGGTTGATGAATAGTTGTAGTTTGGTACTCTCGCAGTTATTATTTAAGTTAAGTAATCGAGGGGGGTAAGTGTGTGTGTTTTAGCGTGCTATATAGATGTTATCTGTATTCGGGGTGCTTTGGGTGGGATTGGGTGTTTGCAGTACAATTCGCAGTGCCTTAATGAAGTCGCTTCTAGTAGCTGCTGTTGGGTGTGGTTTTGGAGGTGTGGTATCTGTTTGTATTGCGTGGGGGTTGTCGTGTTCGTAAGTGTGGTTTTTTGGAGTGTGTGGATTGTTTTCGGTGTGGTTCGAGTTGGCCGGTACCCTTTTGTATTTGTGTTCGTAGCTGTGGTGGTCGTTTGGGAATGTTGTTTGTGTAGGGGGGGTGTTTGTTAAGGCTTTGTTTACCTGGTTGGTCTGTTGTGGTCTGATGCTTTGATGGGGTTCATTCTTGGGTTTATTGTCTGGTTGTCGCTTTCTCACAACTGGGGAAGTGTTTTGGTGTTGTGTTGTGGTGGGTTATGGTGCCTGGTTTTGTAAGTAGTGGATAGGGGGGTTAGTTATGTAGTTGTGTGTGTGCGGGTGGTGGTATGTATTGTGTTTGGTAGGGGGTGAGTCATCAAAAAGGGGGTAGTGGGGTGTCATGTGTGTTTAGTGTACCGATTAAGGTGCGCGGGGTGGATGGTAGGTATCTGGTTGGTTTTAGGGGTCTTTGTTCTTGAGTGGAAATGGGTTGGTTTGGGGGTGTTGTTTCTCTGTGTTGGGTCATTGCATCTTCGTGTCGGGGTGTTTGCTGCCTTTGATATCTTGTGATCTATATGTGGGGTGGGTTGTGGCGTTTTTTAGTTTGTCTGAGTGTTTGGTGTGGCGTAAAGGTAGTTGCTTGAGATCCCGGTTAGTAGTAGTTTGGTGAGTAGTCGGTTAGGGGGTTTTGGGGGTTGTGTGAAGAGTGTCTTTCGCAGATTGGCTCGTGTGATCGCGTATGTATTGAGTGTGGGGTAGGTTGGTACGATGTTGAGAGTCAAAATGGTGGGGGTACGCATGTCAGGGCATGTTGTTGGGGGTTTATAGTTTCATGTTCATTGGGGGTGGACTTGTGGTCCCTGCGTTTAGAGTTGAACATGTCGTTTTGTTAAGTTGTCGGCTGGGTGGTTTTGGATTGCGTATTTACGCTTTTGGGTGTTGTTAATGGTTATATGCTGAGTGTCTGGTTTGGGGGTTTGTACTTGTTATGTGACTGCTTTAGGCGGTTATTTAGTGGTTGGTAGTTGCATGGGTTATTGGTTGGGTTTTGAGGGGTGGGGTCTTGTGTAGTGGTGGGGTGGGGTTTTTTTGTGTTTTGTTTGGTCGTATGTCATGCACTGGGTTTTTATAGGGTTGTTTGTGTAGGCTTAATTGTTTCGTTGAGCTCAGTTTGCCATTTTTAACAGTGCGAGGTGGGTGTACGACAGGTCTTTGTAGTAAGTTGTGGATCTTGGGTGTAGGGGTAAAGCTAAAGGTCATGGGAGGGTTCCGTGTTTCATGTGGTCAATCACCATTGTTGTCTTCGGTGTTCATGTGGGTAGGTTTGTATTTAGTATTTGCTTTTGATGTTGTGTTCGAGTGGTGTTGCTTGTGTGTGGTGGTTGTGGAGGTGGTGCTTGTGGTTTGGGGTGGGGTTGAGTATTAAGCTTTGTATTTGATATTTGTTGTGGGCTATTGGGGTACCCTATCAATCTTCGTGTCTTCTGATGTCCTTCATCCTCGCTTGTGTTGTGAATTGGGGGTTGTGTTCGTATGTCATTATTTGTAGGGTTTTATTTTCGGTGATTGTTGTTGTGTCAATGTGAGTGTTGGGTTTTGGTGTGTGAGGTGTGTCCAGTACTACTGGGTGGGTAAAGTGTTAGCGACTGAAGGGATTGGGTGAGTTTTTAATGCGGGGGGGTTATTGTTGATATTTAAGGTTATTTGTCCTGTTACAATTTGTGAATTATGTTATGGGTTAATATTCGGGTGGCGGTGTAGGCCTTAGTAGCGGTTATTGATCCTGATAGTCTTGTATTGTGGTGGTTGTAGGGTGAGTGGGGGGGTTACGTCTTCGTTAGATCACTATGTATTTCTTGGTGTTTTTTGTGGATGGTAGCGGACTATCACTGTTGGGTTCTTGGGGTGTTGTCGTGTCCGGGGCGGGGGGGTGTAGGGGGTAGGATGTGTGAGTTCTGCTTACTTATAGATGGGTGTTTGCTGTTGTGTGGTTGAGTACGCTGTGTTGGTGGCTTAGTCTTTGTAGTGTTGTATGTTTTTTAAGTTTATTGGGGGGTTTGTTTTTGGTGGTAGAAGTGGTGGTGAGGGGTGTTGGTATTTTGTTTGGTGGCGACTGTGGGTTGCTGGGGCTGGTTGTTGCCGTGTAGTGGTAATCATTAGCGTGTGATCAGGGGGGTGGAGTAGGTTGGGTATCCCCAGGGGTACGTGTTAGAGAGCTACGTGTAGTCTAGTTGTGTTGGGTTGGGGTAATGTTAGAGTGGGTGGTAGTTGTGTGTTGTGGCTTTGTTCTGTTTGGTGTTCTTTTGGGTGTGGTATATGATATGTTGACATGGATGTCTTCTAATGTGTCGTAGGCGAGTTTGTGCGTTTTGTTTGTCTTGGGTTTCGTGCTTTGTAAAGGGTATTTTTGTGGGTGTTGCTGGGTGTGTGATTGTGGGTGGGTTTGTTTCCGGTTCTATTTTGTAATTCTGGTGTATGAAGTTTGTGTGTTATTTGTGGTGGGGTTCGTTCAGTTGAGTAAGGTAGCAGGCAAGTCGAGGTAGTAATTTATAGTTGTGTTCGGAACGCAGTTTTGTGTGTGTGTTCATTTGTGGGAGAGTCTTCGACCGATGTGTAGTTTTGGATATTGTGGTGTGTGAGGTGTGGTTATATACTCCGGTTGGGGTTGGTGGGTGGGGAGAGTGTTGGCTTGGTGGTCCTTTTCGTCGGGGGGTATTGATTTTGCCATCATACGTGAGTGCTGAGCGAGTTAGAGTGAGTAGCAGTGTGGTGGTAACTGGTTGAGTGTGTGGTGATGTTCGATACATGGCTTTAGTTGTACAATGGCTTTGTCTATGGGGCTGTGTGATTATAGGCGGGTGGGGTTCTGGAATGTAGGGGGTGGCGGTGGTTGGTTTTTCTGGTAGTTCGATCGCTGGGTTCTTGTAGCGGAATGTAGTGGTCTTTGTATATATTTTGCTCTGGGCAGGTGTACGGGAATTTTGTTGTGTTGTTATTGGATTAGATGTTTGTATAGGTGGTGTATGATAACTGGTGGGGGTGGGGTCGGTGTGTGGCAGGGGTTTTCTTTGGTTAAATGGCATGG
Source organism: Uloborus plumipes (assembly GCA_038373865.1). Classification (NCBI taxonomy): domain Eukaryota; kingdom Metazoa; phylum Arthropoda; class Arachnida; order Araneae; family Uloboridae; genus Uloborus; species Uloborus plumipes. The sequence goes on from JAXGGA010009467.1 coordinate 41,866, forward strand.
TTTGATGGTCTTGTTTTGTTATGTTGTTTTCTTAGTTTGGGTTTGTGGTTAGCCGGGGGTGGGCGGGGTATGGGTTGTGGGTCGGAGTGTCTGTTGTTAGTCTGTGATTGTTTTATTATTGTACAGTGGTTGTTGGGTTTGGTGCTTTTTATGGGGTGAGTGTGTGTTATTTGGGGGCGTTGTTGTGTTGTCAGTGTAGGGTCGGACGGGGGTGTACCTGGTCGTTTAAGTACCTTTGTTGGGGTTGTCTGCGGATTTTCGTGTTTTGTCTTCATATGGGTGGGATTATGTTGATTTAGAATGATGAGTGGTTGGTTTTTGTTAAATAGGGGGTATGTTAGGTTTAAGGTGAGTTGTTTTTGGTATTGATTTCGCTACTGCGGTGGTGTGGTCATGCCGTACTGCTGCGTTGGTATCTGGGTGTTATGGTTTATTGTTTATTCGTTTGTTAGTGTTTTTATTGTTTAACTGTTGTTTGCGTACATTGGGTGTGCGTTTGTGGTTGGTGGCTTGCTCATGCGGGAGTGTGTTGTGGGATGTTGTGTGTCGGGTGTGGATTAGAGGGTGTGGTAATCGGGGGGTTCTGTGGTTGCTAAATTACATTAAATGTGCTATTAGGTGTCGATCTTGAATATTCTGATAGTTGGGGGGTTTTTGTGGGTGTCTTTAGTTTTTGTGGGTAGGGTGGATTATTTATGTCTGCTTGGTTGTCAGGCGGTGAGTTTTGCTAGTTAGTTCTAGCTTGGTATTTAGTGTTGTGTGGGTGGTATTATTACCGGTTGGCGTAGTTCCGTGGTGTTGTTCGAGTTTTTAGGTGGTGGGTGTGGGGGGGGTTTGTGACCGCGATGGTGCATTCTTTACTTCGGTTCAGTGGGATTTTTGGAGTTATGGGTTGGAGGTTGGTTTATGGTTGGTTGTTATATGGGTGGGGGGTCTGTGGCTAGGTTTTGTTAGTTGGTTTTTTAGTGTGTTAGTCGTTGTAGTTGGTGGGGGGGGGAGTGGTGTGGTAGGTATGAATGTGAGTTATTTGTTGGGTTGGTTCGGTTTGAAAGCGGTAATTTTTTGATTGGTCTTATTCCTGGTGGGGGGTATTGGTTATCCTTAGCACTGCACAAGTACTGTGTACAAAGATAATGGATTGTGGTTCCTTTTTAGGGTATGTTTTTTCTTACGTTGGTGTTGTTGGTTATGGATAGGGTTGGTTTGTGTAGGGTGGTTGGTTTTTGATTCGCTGTTCCGGTATACGAGTTGTATTAGATTTGTCTTCGGGGGGGGTAGTGGGGCTTGAGTTTGTATGTTTGCATCATGTGAGTTATGATATAGGTCTGTTTAATATAGGTGTTTTACTAGCGGGCTAGGTTGTTTGGTTGGTGATCAATGTTTTTATGTCTGGCTGTACTTTATTACTGTTGGGGGGCGTTAAGTGGGGTTGTGTTGTCGGTGTGAGTGGTTCTTAGGTGTGTGTTTGGATAGTCGTGTTATGGTTTGTTGTTGGGGTGTGTTGGGTTTGTGAATTTCGAGTCTGGTGTCGGTCGAGTTCTGTTTGTTAGCGTGTTGTTTAGTGTTTGGTGTGGGTTTTGGGGGTTGAGTGCTTGATGGTGGATGTCTGTGATAGTTGCCTGGTTGCTTTTGTTAAGTTATCTACACATTTAGCTCATTAGGTCGGGTCTGTGATAAGTGTCGTGGATGTAGGTGGAGTCGAGTTTGGACTGGGGTTCTGGGGAGGGGGTGTTTGGTACATCTATGCATTTTTATTGATAGTGGGTGGTGTCAACGTTGGTTTATCTTTCTGTGGTGTTTGTGTTCCGTAATGGTAGATGTAGGTCTGCACGTGCTGAGTCTCTGTGATTTTATGGTGAAATCTACTCTATTCGGTCTCGGTATTGTGGATTTGTTGGTAGTCCACCCACCTACTGTGGGATAGACTTGGTTATTCTGAGTGGGAGGGGTCGTAGAGTTGGATGTTGATGTGGATTGCGAGTAGTCTCTCAGAGTGTATCAACAATTTGTTGGGTCTATGCTTCGACCTCGTTTTTGGTATAATGGTGTTGGGGTGTTAAGTTGGGGTTTATTTAGCTAGGGTTTTTGATTGTCTGTTGTCTGTGTTAATGAAAATGAATGCTTGTTTTGTGGTGCTTTGTCTTTTCAGTTATATTCGGAGCTGAGGTTGAGTTCGCGATGGTATTTGGAACATGTAGCGTCCGGATTTGTCTTGATGCTGTGGTGTTTTGTTATGTCTAGCGTCTTATGATCGAACCAGTGGGTTAATTGTGTAGGTCACAAGGTTTCCCCTTTTGTTTGGGTTAGATTGGTGAGGCCTGAATGTGTGTGCTGCTGGGGGTGCTGGTCGGGGTGTGGCGGGGTGGTATCCTAGTCCGTTGTCGATGGTAGTTGGGGGGGTTCAGAGATGCTCTGGGCAGGTAGGTGATTGTTATGGCTCGATTGCGTGTAATATTCACGTTATAGTGTGTGGGGTGTTGCTGGATAGCAGAGGTTTGTTGTCTATGTAAATGAAGTAAGAATGGGTTGCATGGGGGGTTCTTACGGGGTGAGTCGGTGGTAGTTGGTATTCGTATTTGTTGGGCTTGGTGTCTGGGGGGCGGTGGTGAGAGGTGTGTGAGTTTGTATTTGCTTTAGGGTTAAGTAAATCTGTGTAGTGACCTAGGCGGGGGTTCAGTATGAGGGTTATGGGTGTTCCGGCTTTGTGTTCTGTGGGGGTTTAGTAGTTGGCTCCGGAGTCCGAGTGCGTATGGTTATTTGTGTTTGTGTAGGGTGTATGTTATGAGTATTTGTTGCGTGGGATCTTGGTTTGATTTATGTGGATTTGGATGTGTTGAGCTTACGGATTGTCAGGGCACCGGTGTCGTTGAGTGGAGATAGATCGGTTCCCTTCACACAGATGGTTGAATGCCGGGGGTTTTTCCTTGTACGTGTATTGTGTACGTTTGCTGAGGTTGGTAACTTATGGTGTAGTTTTTAATTCGTATGTTGTGGTAAGAGTAGAGTGTGTCATTGTGGTTGTGTGTTATTGTGGTCGGATCTTGTATTTGGGGTTTTGGGTGTTTTTCTTATTTAGGGGGAAGGAGGAGCTTTCGTCAGGTAGCTTAGCCCAAAAGTTAATCGGTCGTGGCGTGTGTTTTTACGTGGGGTGCATGTTATTGCTGGTTGTGTGTTGGTGTGTTGTGGTAAATGATTTGGTGTGAAGCAATGCGCGCGTTGGGGTTATTATGGTGGGTGTTCTTGAGTTCTGTGTTTGTCGACGTCGGTGTTGTAGGTTGGGGGGTATTATTTTTGGGGGTGTTTGAGTTGTTGTGGGGGGTGGGCGCCGAAATGAGCGGTTGTGTTTTGATATTTGCGGTTGGATTTAATGTGACAAGATGTGGTTCATTTGGGGGACTGTAGGGAGGGGGGAAAGGGGTCTTCTAGGTTTCGTTTGTGGTTGAAGGTTGAATAGGGAGATTGTAGTGTTTGTTAGTTAGTTTGTGTCTATGTCTTATTAATTACTTTGTTCTGCTTTTAAGATTTTGTGTCTATATGTTGGTATAGGGATAACATGAGGCGTTGGGGGGGGTGGTAGATTTGTGAGTTAGTTTGACGTGTTGTGGTTGTTGTTGTAAGGGGTCTGAGTTTTGGGGGTTTGTGAGCTCTATTGTAGGTATTGACGAGATTGTAGCGATTCAATTGGGTTTTGGGTGTGTTCTTTTGTTCTGAGTGATGGTCGCAGTGTCTGGCTGGCATGATATTTTTCTCTTGGATTATTGTTGGTTTTTGTCGGTCCGGGGGCTTTTTCCTACGGTCTTGGTGCAGGTTTGGTTTTGTCTTTTTCTGAGTGAGAATGTTCATGTTTAGTTATCTTAGGGTTGTGGTTGTGTTGCTTATATTCAGATTGAGTGTGCACGATAATGCGGTGCCTGCCCTTCTTCGGGGGTTAGTGTCTTATGGTTGTGCGGGGTCTAAGTGTGGTAGGGTGCGGCGTTCAAGTGAGGTAATGTGTTCTGGTTTAGGGGTGGGGTAATGTATATGTGTTGAACGGTTTTTAGATGTAGGTTTGAGTAGAGTGTTCGTTCGTCGTATGCTTGGTGGATTTCTTAGGTCCTTTAGGGGGGTGTGCAGGTAGTTCATCTTTAATTTTGTGGTTTGATCACTGTAGGGCATGTGTAAACTTTTGGTTTGATACGCCTATTGTGTTGTGTGCGGTAAGGGGTATGTTTTTGAGGGTTGGTTAGGGGGGGTCTACATCGTGTGTTGCTGGCGTTAGTTGAACGTGTGGGGTTAAGTTGTTCGAGCGTTACTCGTTGTATTAGACCAGTTTAAATTATGGCTATGACTGGTTTTCAAGTGGTTTTCGTATGGTGAGTGGTGGGGGTGGGGTGGGTCGAGGGGTTCAATTTGGCTGGGGGGGGGTTTGTTGTATATGGTTTTTGTAACGCCGGTATTTTAAGATGGGGTTCCGGTTCGTTGAATAATGGCCCCTATGGTATTGTATGTTATTCATCGGATGTGGGGTAGGGATTCTCTTTTCGTTTTTTATGGGTTTCTGTGCGGGTTGGTCGTGTATTATGTGTGATTTCTAGTTGTTTGCTTTTACATTATAAATATATATTATTTTCTATCCATAATTAATTATTTTATTTCTTATAATTATTTGTTTACCCAAAATAAATTTTTAAAAATTTATTTTATATCTTTTATTAAATACATCTTTTTAATTCTAAACCATATTACAACTCTTATTTTTATTTTTTAATTTATATACTCAATATCTTAAATTTAATTAATTTATCAAGACTCTTTCACAACGAGGGGAAATGTTCAGACTTCCCCCGGAATCTTTTTTAAATTTAAAGCGCAGCTTTTAAAAACGTAGTTTTAGACGATCTTTAACTGCGTAGAGAGGACAGTAGGTACTCTCCTGTTTTTATTTTATTTTTTCTAAATTGAAGCCCTAAAATTTGAATTGTTGATTACTATTTACAAAGTTAGGGGATGGGATTTTGTTTAGGACTATTTCCCTGGAATCTTATCCAAATTACTCTTAAAAATACCATCTTTGATGGCTTCAGGCTAAGAGATAGGGTGTAGAAACTGTCTACCAGAAATTGTTCGAAATAGTTTAAAAAATGAAATTTTAGATGATTTCGTTGAGGTTAGGGGAAATGAAATCAGGGAAATTTGTACATATTGGAAGTCCTTCAACCGAAGATAATCTTAGAAGACCTCTGCAAGATCAAGGGTTCTAGCTTAGGAATGAGGAGGGTGACGCAGTCCCATAGATCTTCTTCTGTATTCATTACTGCGCTCAAGTATGGTTAATACTTATAATTGATTCTCTTTTTTCCTGAAATATACTGGTTTTCAAAGAAAATAACGATATATATATATATATATATATATATATATATATATATATATATATATATATATATATATATATATATATATATATATATATATATTAAATCGAATGATAATGTCGCGATCCCATGAGAAATGCTCTGCGACCCCATTTGGGGTCGCGACCCACAGGTTGGGAACCACTGATTTAAAGTATCTGAATATATAATTGTTTTTTAGTGAAAAACTAACTGAGGGAAGCAAAATAATAAAGGTAAAATCTACATGAATACTTGAAAACTTTCTTTAAAATTACAAAATGATAACGCAAAACAAAATAAAAAACAACAATTAAAATTACAAAATAAAACGCAAAACAAATGATTTCTGTCATAAGGGAGTGAGTGTTGAAGAATTTTATTTTTTAAATATTAACTTAGATGGTTTGAATAGGTTTTATTTTAGACTTAAATATCAGGCTTCTTAATTTGATGTAAATATGTAAAGCTTATAAAGAAGTTTTTGTCCCGAAAATGAGGTATTAGTGTAAAAATTTCAGTTAAAAAAATTTGAAAAGTAATTTTAAAAAGGCAAATTTTTAGCAAATCACAGTGATGTGCATGCTTAAAATTTTTTTAATTCTCAAAACGGTACATTTACCAATATTAGGCACGTATATCTTTAAAAGAGTAGCTTTTTTGTGTGGTTTATGTCAAACAGAAATAATCAGGTGAAAAAGAAGAATTCGTGTAATTTGTTAATGTAAAAATTAGCTTCAGTACATTTGGTGCTGATTTTAAATAACAATGAATGTTGGGATTTCAAACAATTTACTTATTCAACATTGCTCTAAGGACTGCAATTTGCAACTGTGTTTCGCTGGAACACAAGATAGTCAGAAGCAAAAGTATCTTTTCTAAAGTCCATTTGCGGAAAAGCTCGACTGAAAGTAAACAAACCAGTTGCCAGAAGGTTTGCCCCTATGCTACTTTTGTGGATTTCCTCTGGAAGGGGAAAAAAGTTAACCATTAGGATTCACATTCACCATCCATTTGACAACAATTCATTCTTGTCCAAGCCAAACACGTAATTGACAAAGTCAAATTGCGCAATTCTTTGTTTACATCTAGTCTAGCTATTCCGCGAATGAACTGTATGAGTGCATTAGGCCCAAAAACACATGGAATATACAGGGTGTCCACTCCAATTGTGGCCCAATAGCTAATTTCTAAACCGTTAGAGATAAGCATATAGTTTATTTAGGAAAAAATCTCCAAATTACGAAAGGAATTTTGGGTCCATTCAATGTTTTTCAAAAAATCAAATTTTGAAAGAGTTACGAAATTTAAATTTTTATACAGCCTCCCAGTCCTATCAATCATACTTAGTAAAACATTCTTGACACTGTAACGTTCAAAACTAAAAAAAAAATCACTCTTCTACCACAAAAATTGACCGAGTTATGACGTTTTCAAAAATCAAGATTTTGCATTATTTCATGATGTCATCGAGGGAGCGATCTCTCAATGACGTCATGAAATAATGCAAAATCTTGATTTTTCAAAACGTCATAACTCGTTCAATTTTTGTGGTAGAAGAGTGATTTTTTTTTTAGTTTTAAACGTTAGTGTCAAGAATGTTTTACTAAATATGATTGATAGGACTGGGGGGCTGTATAAAAATTTAAATTTCGTAACTCTTTCAAAATTTGATTTTTTGAAAAACATTGAATAGACCCAAAATTCCTTTTGTAATTTGGAGATTTTTTCCTAAACAAACTATATGCTTGCTTATCTTTAACGGTTTAGAAGTTAGCTATTGGGCCACGATTGGAGTGGACACCCTGTATTAACTATGCATGATTTAATTTACTATAATAAAAATACTCAATCAGTTCTACCCAGTGACTTTTGGTTGTCCGTTCTGTCACTTCAGAAAACAGACTTTTCAGTATGATCAGGACGTATGATCACCATATGCATGCTTCGTGGTCCTACTAATGAATTTTGCACCAAATTTCAAATCTAAGAATCAAAAAAGAAAATTTACATCATTGATTGAAATCGAAACCAATGATAAGGAGGAAAAAAGAGATACTCTTTAGTTGAAAAACCAATCCTTTCTCTTCAAGAACTCGGAAAGCTAAAAATGAGCAAATCCAAAATGGCCGGTCAAAAAAAGAATGGTTATCTTGTGTAAAAGTATCTGAAGTGTCGATTGGTGTACTTAACATGTGCAAGGACAGTTTTCCGCAAACCCTCCCACTTATTATTCAATATGTTTAGCATGTGTATATGCTTTACATTTTGATCTTCTTACAGAAAACAACCCAATAACTTTTATACTTGGGCAAACCTAAATTAGCAGCATTGCATAGGCTATGCATACATTCACAGCATTAGAGCACTGCCAGGTTAAGTTTGCTCCAACCACTGAGGCTCTGTTCTTCCATTGTTGAATATTGCAATTAATAAGATACAAACTACTGTGTTTTTAATTCAGTTCAAAAAGTTTAAACCACTAAATAAGTTTGTTAATAGGTTGTTATCTTAACATCAGTATTGCAGTATTGTTTTTTTTTTTTTTTTTGATACCTAATATTGCTTCTTATTTATCTCTTATCATTATCTGTAGGTATGTGTGCATACTTATTGTTTGCCATTCAGTAAAATTTGCAGTTTCATTTAGTAAATCAAGAATTAAATCTCTCTGGAAAGTTAAAATTGGAGCTGCCCTTGATTACATCAGTATAAATGTAACTTAGAGCCTTGTTTACCTAGCCCTACTTGATCAGGATAAACCGCTTTAAATTTGTAGACAATTTAAAATTTTATGTTCACATAAGTAATAACTTGAAATTGTGATGGCCAGAACGTAACTAAAAATATATTAAACAGTTGCTTCTCTTTGTGATTTAATGTGCAGGTTATATATAGATTTTACAATAAATTCTTGTAGTCCAATTAACATCATGGTATATTTGAAGCTTGGATCAGTTCAACATTAAGAAAGAATAATAAAAAAAAAAACAATTGCATATTTTTTAACATCTTGTAAAGAACTACATGTAGCTTAAAGCATTGCATTTTGTCATTATAAACAGAAAATCTGCTTATTTCAGGATTTGTTTTTTAATCATTACCCATTGATAATATGGGTAATTAATCAAAATTATCAGATTTATTGGATTGCCTTTTGTCTCACACTGTCAAGATAGGTGGGGTTATACTTCCAACCATAAATGTGAAATATTTCTCGTAAAGTATTTTCTGTAGTTAACATTCTCTTGTATGACTTTTTAGTACAATGGAGAAAGATTCAAGCTTCTGACTAAGGATGGAAATGAAATTGACTCATTGTTTGTTGATAGAAGAGAAAATAATTTCTTCCCCAACGGAAATATTCTGGTAAGTAATCTTGAGAGTGATATAGTATGGTTAAATATATGTAATAAATGCGTTAGGAGTTCTTACTGCCATAAAAATGGTTTCATATCATCAGAGGCGTATTTGGACGTGAGGCCGCCCTGGGCTTTTGAAACTGGCCGCCCCCCCCCCTTGAGGAGTTGAATTTCAGAGTTGCAAAAAAAATTTTTTTTTTATTTACTTGACATAAAATGTATTTTCAAAGTAAACCGTGCAAAGCCCGGCCACACAACTAATTAAACATGAAATTGGTTGGTTGTTAACAACCAGCCAATTGGTAAAAATTCGTTTTTTACGAATCTCAACTTTTACTACTACAAATCTGATCTTACATTATTATAAATCAACATTTTTAGTACTTAATTACATCAAGAACTTTCTTTCGAAATTTAAAACAGTTTTTGAAATAAATAATCTTCACATATTTGTTTCAAAAATGGTTTAAAAATTTTAAAAACTTGTTTAAAGATTTAAATGAAAAAAAATGTTACTAGACCTTATCAACAACTTGCAATTGGAATAAAGTAAACGAATAACGAAATAACAATAATATTATCACCGTTAGCAAGCACTGTATTAAATAAACCGTAAGGACCCGTTTATTACGAGCACTT
>JAXGGA010009468.1:0-51232 GCA_038373865.1 Uloborus plumipes
TTACATGCTTTTTAAAGAACTTTTTTTATTGTCCCTACAGAAATGGAGATGAGGGATTAAGAGTTGAAAAACGAAATGGGTTGCGCCATACAATTTTGCTACCGTTTGGGCAGCTCCAGAAAGCGTTAAGTTAATCAAAAGCTTACAATACGAAGACAAATGTTTTGGTGAGTTTAGAAGGCCTAGGAGCCAGTTCTGCAGACAAACGCCCTTTCTTGAAATCACTACACCATCTAAAATCGTAGACTTACCGAAACATTTGTCTTTGTTGATTAATTTAACTGTTTCTGGAGCTGCCCAAAGAGTAGCAAAATTTTTTACGGCAAAACGCATTTCGTTTTTTAACTTTGAATCACTCAACTTCATTTCTGTAGGGAAAATAACGTCGTCTGCTTTGTTTAGAATTTTGTACAAAAGTACAGTTGACAGTTTGAAAAAATCGCCTGCACTTCTATGCTTTGTTTTGCGGTGTCTCCTTTCGTAAAAAAAAACATCCTCAGTTTTTATGGAATGTCTTTTGCACAAATGTCTTCTGAAAATTAAGCTACTGAGTTACAATTATAATTTGAAAAAAAAAAAAAAAAAAAGAGCTTAATTTACCTGAAAAGTCATGTGGATCACAGGAATAATATGAGATCCAATCATTTCCATAGGCAATGTCACTCAAGTACCAACAAGCAGACAGTATGGCATTATACCCAGCAAGCGTTACATTAGTCAATTCAGATTTGTAACCGTCTTTCCAGATGTGGACTATAGTGTCAGGCTTTATCTTTAAAGCAAAGAAAATACAAAACAGTTCAATAAATAAGAAAATTAATGACTGTAGAAGAAAGAGTAGAGGTGATTTAAAAACAGGAATGAAATTCTCTGATTTCCTTAGGAGACTTATAAAATATGTATACATATCAGTTAAGCATAGTGTTAAGATTCATAATTTAGTTAAAAGAAACTGTAAATAATTTAGTTTGTTTTTGAGTGGCAACAGTCTTACAACAGAGAGTTGTTTACATTGCTAGCATGTGTGAGCAATGCACTGCTTGCTAAAAGAAATGATGTTCATTACACTTTGTAACTTTTATTTTGTTTTCATATTCCAACAATAAATAATCTAGAAAACTATTACATAGTAGTGTAGTTCCAGAAAATATGAAGGGAGGGGGGGGGACTTACCGATATCAGCATAAATTAATGAAATCAAAAAGTAGGGGGACTGGGGTAGAAATAAAAGTGTGGGGACGATGCCCCCCCCTGTTGTACTAGTTCAATGTTGGTTCACAGCCTTAACCTTTAGGAGCTGGGCGGTACACATGCTGTACCGTAACTATTTTTTTTTTTTAGAGGATGGGGTTGAGATTTTCACTCGAACCCTTTGGAGCGGGGGATTTTTTCAAGGTTTCATACGTCTGGTACAACAGTTTATACCTTCTCTTTTCAATGGAAAAGAAATCTGTAGTTCAACTGTCGTACTACCTGGGTTGAAAGAAAAATTTCTAAAAAAACAGCCCGGTTTCAAAAGGTTAATCCAAGACTCAGCTTCTAAATCTAGCGCTAAAGATTTTTCTTCCTGAGAAGTCCTCGCATAAAATTTCCAGACTTCAGTAGAATTTGTACTACTTACAGCAAAATCCCTTATTACTTAAACCTAAGTAGAAAGAAATGCGAGCTAACTAAAATGCTACAGTGACCAAAAATACAGAAAACATTATTGCACTAGAAAGGCATGCATTTAATATTGCTAGTATATTCTAAAACGCAAACCAACTTGCTAGATAATGAACACAGATATTATTGTGTGAATTCGAAGACGTAAGATAGGTTAAAAAATTAACACTTTGTTTAGCAATTAAGCTCATATAGAGAAAATGTACTTGCAGAGCTTTTGATGCAAATGTCATTAAAACAGAATAAAAACTAGTACCAGGGCTATGGCTACATAAAACACCAATACACAATGCTGTTGAATAATGCAGTGTCAGTGGCAGCTAAAGTACATTAACAAAGAGTTAATACAACACTGCGGCTCAAAAACATCGGGAGAGAGGCAAGACGAAAATAAAGATTAACAAGCTTATGAAGAAATAATTTTTGTGCAAAGTAATAAAAAGCACAAATTAATCAAAGTGATGTACTGTAATTTTAAGACCATAACTTTAAATATAGACTACAACAAGTTTTGAAATCGTTTGGCCTTCGGAACATGTCAAAATTACATACCGCAATAAGATAAATACAGTGACAGGGAAACAAGAATTCTTCTCCCTCCCCCCTCTTAAAAAAGAAAGAAAAAATCAATATCCATAACAGTTTACGCATTTTTTTTTAACTTCAAATTAGTAAAGCTCTATTGTGCAGAAGGTCAATGATTTCAACTGCCCAGCTTATTTTCTATTTCTAAATAATTTTTTTAATTGATTGGTAACTCTCTCCCATAGCTCACCAAAGGTATTTTTAGACATATCTAAGAAGATGGAGACACATGGTCTGATCAGCAAAGTGCTTGTTCTTCACAGCAGATAAAACTACTAAAAAATCTTTGTTTTAAAAATCAAGTTCCACCTGAACAAACTTTATAAAATTCTGAACCCAAAGAAAAAAAAATATCAACTTATTGTGCAAAAACAAACATTTAATATGTTATTCAAAATCTTTTGCATTGGCACAAATTGCATGATATTTTTTCAACTAATCAAACGCTTCATTAAAAAAAAGGTTTAAATTTTACAACAAAACCATTTTTTTCTAAATTAACGAAACGAAAAAGAAAGTGAAATGTTGAAGTGGTTAATGAAGCAGTATTCAAGAATTCACAATATTCAAAATTATTACATATTTAATGACACTGGAATATGATAACTGCAAAGCACATAAACACATGACAAATATGTAAACAGGTGTCTTTCATTTTAGCAAACAAAGCAAGAAACTGACATTTAGTAGCAATTATTGCTTGACTAGTTATCGCAAAAGCATAAAAAAAAAGCCTAACTGATTTTCTTTTAAAATAAATAATTCTAGCTTAAGACATAATTGAATACATTCAGAATCAGAAATGGAATTTTATATATTGAGATTGTAATAAAATTGCCTACTTTTACTTGATTGTCAAAAACTTCTTGCCAGACAATGTAACTTTTCTGAAGTGATTTTATTATATCAAGCAACCTAAATTAAAAAAGTAAAACAAAAAGATTAAAATATATATAGGATTCAATTAATACAGGATTATGCTAAGATTTTATAAATATAAACAACCTAAAACTTTCAAAAGATAGTCCAACCGTGTTTTGATGTAAGTCATTTGTTCATGCAAATATATCTGTATAAATAGAAAAAAAGGAGAAATTTGATATTTTTTCCTTTAAAACATATGCATTGGTTTTTCTCTACATCAATGTTTCCTCATTTAAGAATAGTCGACTCAAAACACTGAAATATAACTTTCACTAGATGCATTAAAGTCAAATTTTTATGAAACTAAATAAAATTGCTTCAAAAAGTGAGATTAATGAGAAAAGCTTACTTTGAAATATAATAACCCTCTAATAGAGCATAGTTGTCACCAAATTTCTTTTCTTTCATAAAACTTTGAATGTCTGGATTTGATGCCCTTTATTGGAATAAAAAAAGAAAAAAAAAGATAAAAGCAATCATTATTTAAGTAAGAATATCACTTAGTTTCACATAGAATTCAGAATCTTTTATTTTCATATAGAATATTTCAAAAAAAAATCTTCCTCAGAAAAAAAGCATAAATTTGAAATGTATAAATACACAAGCAATTAAAATGTTACATTAGGGTGGGAGTTCCCAACCGCTGGGGGTGCCACAGTACCTGGGGCACCATAGGTAGAGGCAACAGATGCCCCGCAAAGTGTTCATAGAATTAAATCTTTTGTTGTTAATGGAACAAAAAAGTGTAATTAGTTATTCATCAAAATCTCACACTCCGACATTTTCTTTCCACAAAATCATATAAATACAGTAAGTATATTATGTGTGTATGAGATGTCAAAAAACAGGTGGAACAAACCCTTTCTCTAAGAGTAATGTCACACTCCCTCAAAAGTTAAGGAAGCAATCCCAATAATAATTCCAATTCAAAGAGAAATGACTAGGGTGCCAGGAGAAAATACTGATTCCTCGAAGGTGATATGACTTGGAAAAGTTTGGGAGCCTCAGATTTAGAGTGAAAACGTATCAAACTGAAATTACATTTAAAAGGCATTTTTAGCAATAAAAACCAAAAGGCATACCTAGATAAAATGCTAAACTGCCAGCAAATACAAATAATTTCTTTAAAATTTTCTGGAAAAAAAAAAAAAAAAAAAAGGAAAAAAAGTGCACCTGCTGTCCTGTATCTGCTAATAGCAAAAACTTTAAGTTCTATGCAAGTGAAGTGCTACTGTGAAATCAGCATGGTAGCTATCAAGATTAATAAAAAGAAAATCAGTTTCAGAAGCCACTGCCACAATCAGCAACATGAAGAAATGCTACAGAAAGAAAACTAGGGCAAGTTTAGAATTTCAAATTTTTTTAAAAACTGACAGTAATTTTGAAAATTTTCTATGAACAACATTGGTGTGTACATATACAGGGTGTCCACTCCAATCGTGGACCAATAGCTAATTTCTAAACCGTTAGAGATAAGCATATAGTTTATTTAGAAAAAAATCTCCAAATTACGAAAGGAATTTTGGGTCTATTCAATGTTTTTCAAAAAATCAAATTTTGAAAGAGTTACGAAATTTAAATTTTTATACAGCCCCCCAGTCCTATCAATCATATTTAGTAAAACATTCTTGACACTGTAACGTTTAAAACTAAAAAAAAATCACTCTTCTACCACAAAAATTGACCGAGTTATGACGTTTTGAAAAATCAAGATTTTGCATTGTTTCATGACGTCATCGAGAGATCGCTTTAGGGACCGTATGCGAAATCCTTCAAAATCTTGATTTTTCAAAACGTCATAACTCGGTCAATTTTTGTCGTAGAACAGTGATTTTTTTTAAGTTTTAAACGTTATAGTGTCAAGAATGTTTTACTAAATATGATTGATAGAACTGGGGGGCTGTATAAAAATTTAAATTTCGTAACTCTTTCAAAATTTGATTTTTTGAAAAACATTGAATAGACACAAAATTCCTTTCGTAATTTGGAGATTTTTTCCAAAATAAACTATATGCTTATCTCTAACGGTTTAGAAATTAGCTATTGGTCCACGATTGGAGTGGACACCCTGTATATTATTTAGATCAGCTGCAGGTATACCTTTTTGGTTCCCAAACAAAATATTTTCAACACGAAGTAGAATTTACAGGTTAAAGGCTCAGACGAAGCCAGATGTCTTTCCTTAACTTCAGTGATGAAAGTTTAATGGTGATGAACATTGTATGAGCTGGTGAATTTTACACACATAAACTAAAGTAAATTGCCATTACCAAAATAGCAAGTTAAACTAAAAAGAAAATATATATATATAGCAAACAACGGAAGCTATGCCTACAAATAAATAAATATATTAATTTCTTGAAGCCAAGGGAGGGGAGGTGGCAATTGTCCCCTCCCAATCCTTTTAAATGATGCAATATATATATATATATATACACACACAGGGTCAATCCGCGATAACTCAAAGTCTGATAACTTGAATATTACTATAACGCGAATTTCTTATTCGGTCCTGATCCCTTTGTCTTCAATTCTATGTTAATTTTCCTCCATATCTCGAAGTGTACTTTCCTTAACTCGAAGTTTTTTTGAAGTGACTAAAATTTGAAAGTTAAAAAGCAGGAAAAACTTTCAAGTGAGAGCATGAAATTTTATTTATTCTTCTATTGTGTGTGTGGGGGGGGGGGATTCATTCAGGGAAAATCTGAAGTCAAAAGATCTGTTGAAGCAATGTGCTATAAAGGAATGGCACATGTTGTTTACTGTATTGTTTGCACATATTGCGTCTGTAAGGAATTTGATTTCCAAAAGTTTAGCTTCTTCAATCTTCATTGAATCGTGACAGTGGTATAGTGATTATTAAATTTAAGACAAATGACTTTTAAAGCAATTGATAAAGAAAATATCTTTAATGTGAATTTAAGAAATGTGATGAAAACACTGAGGTTTGCAATGAAAAGTACATACAAACCATGGAAGAATGTTACCAAGGAAGAACGATATGTGAAAAAGCTGTATAATTTACCATTCTTTAAATTACAAAACTGCTCAATGCAACTTAAAATGACGGATTATCCCACAAGAATGAAATATATATAAAAAGAACGACTTCTTTTTCTTTTTTTCTTAACGTTTTAATTCAAATAGTGTACATTTCAATTAATTAAACTTGTCAGTTATCTATTGATTAATTGAATATTCCAAGTTTTTCTTATTAAAGTGTTGGAAATCAAAACTAATGATAAGTCGAACTTCCAATTTGTCGAAAAAAATTTTGGTCCCTTCAAATTCGAGTTATCGAGAATTGACTATATATATATATATATGGGTGATTCTACAAAAATGGGCAAATTTGCATTCTATACTGATTGCTCTTTTTGTTTTTAATTTAATAAAAAACTATTTTGAGAATATTTTTATGAGTCTTTTGCTCTATAATTCTGATTATCAACAAAGTCAACAATTAATTATTATTCATTTAAAAATAAAATATTACATTGAAATGTCATCCACATGCCCTGTCCCATAGGTGTCATTTTCACAATCAATGGAATATAGGTTAAAAAAACATAAGTGATTTTTTTCTCAAGAGTTTTTTATTTATAAATGTGAATGTGTGCGAGATGTCAATCACAAAAAAATCAAAATAATGTGAAAATAATATCTCTAAAAGTTAATCTAAACTTTGTCCCAGCGATTATCAATCATCCACATGACTGAAAAGTATAGATGTTTTTCTCTGAAATGTTTTATTTCAAAATCTGGCAACACATCTTAAAATAAAGCATGGAACTCTGTTATTCCTGGCTGAAGATTAATTTTGCTGTTCTGCAGTTACTTTTTGATAAAAAGTAAGCTAAACTCAACTTTCAAGGCAAGTGTTTTTCATCTTTGTCATTAACATGAGCTACAGAATGCAACTAAAATGTACATGTAAAATTTTTTTGATGATGAATAGTCCTAAATGTTACATTTGTAGGTTCTTATTCGAAGTTAAGCCGAAAAATATTTAGATATGACTTTTTGAGAGCATACTACTTGTGTATTGTCATTCACATGCCCTTTTCTAATGTAATTCACATGCACTAATATGAGACACGTGGATGAATCACAAGCCAAACTATGACAGTACAATGTTTAAAAATTATGTCTAACAGTTTACAGGTTAAAAAATTTCACTAATATACCTATTGTGTTTGTGTTATTCACATACTTATTGTGTTATTCACATACCCATTGTGTCCCCCCAACATACCCGTTGTATTATTCGCATACCCCACATGTCCTTTTTATCATTCACCATATGCCTTCAAAAAAAAAATAAATAAATAAAAATCCAAAAATACAATAAAATACAAACATTTCAGCTCTGTGAATATTCTATTTTAATTATGCAACTTATAAAGTACTTTGCTGATTTTTTTCAGATTTTTAATTTTAAATTAATTTTTTGAAATCTACATGTTAGAAATATTCCCGTTTTGTAGAATCACCCATATATATATATGTATATAATATATATGTATATATATGTATATACATGTATATAATATATATATATACACATATATATATATATATATATATATATATATATATATATATGTATATAATATATATATATATATATATATATATATATAATACATACACAAAAATAAATTAAGATCATGATCTGTATTACATCTGTAATTCAAAGAATAATGTTAAATATAATTTAAAATGTAATGTTACAAAAGTTTACGAACCAACAATCAAAACTGACTTCATCGCCACCTAGATGCAGATATGCATCAGGAAAAACATTTATCACTTCGGCAAAGAAAGCTTTTAAAAATTGGTAAGTTTCATTTTTGGTGGGATCAATAGGTCCAAACTCTCCATTAGGAACACCAGAAGAAAAACAAGGGGTTAAAAGTTTAGGCCTCCCTTTACCCCAAGAAAGAGTGTGACCTATAGAAAAGATACAAATATTAAGGATTAGATTGAAAATAACTGAAAAGCAGTTTCAATAGTGCACAAACATGTTACATGATAAATAGCAAGTACAACATTAATTTATATCGAGAATTTTGTTGCTGAGTAAGGAAAGTATTACAGTTGTTGCAGACAAGGGACCTGACTATGACTTGAAGGCGCAAATTTGATTTAGGGTCCCATTCCCCTGCTCGAACAATATAATAAAGTAATTGGAATCTGTGAAAAAGTTTCTTCCTTTTTTTTTGGATATAATCTTTCAATCTTGCTACGTTGTTTCATATGGCAAGTTGAAATTCAATCCACATGAAACATGTTACTCACTAAACAAGATTATCCCGCTAAAATGTAAAAAAGAGTTGAGATTGAAGGACAAGAAACAATTCAGAAGGAAAGCATTTTTAGGGAACACAAAAGCTCTTGCTTACTTACATGCAGGGCGCAGCAGCTTCTTAAGCCTTCGATTTTAATGCATATTTGATATCTAATTGAGTTTTGAATAGATTTTTACTTCCACAGCTCAAAATATGTTAAGTACTGAAAACTAGACAAGAGCTCGGAAAAAATTCTAGAGCAATAAATGAATAAATTAAAAAAAGTTAAATACATCAAATCAATTTTTCATGCAGTGTAGGGAGAAGGGGTCCGCAAAGTTAGCAATTTTCAGGAGGGGATCTGTGGAGGTTTGAACTTTGGGAAACTGTGATTAAGGTAAAAGCACATTCCATAAAAGCACAATTAAAATTCAAGAATAAAAATTGAAAAACTCTGAAGAATCAAAAATTCTATAAAACTCAGAAATCTTGCTCGGTTCTAAGTCTGGATAAAAAAAACAACAGAGCACTGTTCAAAAGCCCATCCAACTGGTTAAACCATGTGGAATCGTAGGCACGGGGAACTCTGGAGGGGGTGAGTGAGATGATGCGTAGTTCCATAATGATTGCATTTTTGTTCATTTTTAAATTTTTGTATTCTTCCCATTAAAGTAATGACAGTTACTTTCATCAGTAAATTCAAATTTTAATTTTTTCAATAAATACAATGATTTTGTCGCTAAAAAATAATGGGAAATAAAACTACCACAACTCTAAATTAACTAAGAATTAAGTACATGGGTGTGATTATATTCTTTCCAATGCATTGATCTGAGCCCAATAAAATAAGAAAATTTTTCAATAGCAACATCAGAATTTTTTTAGCTTAGCACTATAACTCAGTTCATGATCGTTCAAGCAAAAATAATTATTTTCAGCTTTGAAGTTAAAAATAACTAAGGTGCTATACAGAAAAAAAAAAAAAAAAAAAACTCCCAACTACACACCCAACGCATTAGCGCAAAATATTTACGCATGAAAATACAGATTACAGCGGAAAAAAGAGCAAGATACAACTTCCTGGAAAAAAGCTAATAATATCAACAACAATGATGACTGAAATAATGTAATAATACCTGGAGTGTCATATTCAACTAAAACTCTAATGCCTCTTAAACGAGCATACTCGATCACTTTTGATATATCAGTAGGTGTATAAATGTGAGTGTCCGAATCGTAAGCTCCCTGAAAGGAAGTGAGTTGTAAATAATTAACTAACTAAATAAAAATGCTGATTTTGAACTAAATAATGAATCTTTCAAATAAAAATAAGCAAATTATCAAAATCATGATCAAATAAAGGAAAGAATCACTAATGCCTTTCATGCAGATAGCATTAGTGATTATATTGTGGTAATATTTAGTGGCACCGAATATGGTGGTAAAATATCAAGTGGAAGTTACATGCATAATAGGGTGATTCAGAAATGTATGGAAAAAAATAAACTTTGTATTTTTGTGCGTCTTACCCTCTTATTTTGTGCCACTATATACACTGATTATTTGTGCAAAATTTTGACAAAATATATTAATATTTAGAGGTCGCTCAAACGCCTTGAAATTTCGTGATATTGACAAAAACGTGAACGTAAATGATAACTATGGAAAAAAGTAGCCTTTGTATTTTTGTTCGTCTTACCGTCTTATTTAGGCCTTTATATACACTGAATTATTTGCCCAAAATTTTAGTAAACTATATTTACATTTAGGAGTACTTCAAATTTTGTGATAGGGGCACAAATGCGAACGTAAATAATAATAATAAAGTTACATTATTGCTTTTACATATCTCTGAAGAAAAAAGCGTGCAATCACAAAATGATATAAATATATCTGAAAAACCAATGAAATGCAGAAAAGTATGAAAACTAATCAAATAAGGAAAAAATATAAAAAACAAATTTAAATACATTAAATATATAGTAATTTGCTCATTGATTCTTGTAATATTTTTTAAGGTTACTTTTTTGCAACTTTGAAACCTTTTCTGTGTTCCTGTACCATCTGAAGAAGACACTGTCTTTGTTTTTCGTCGTTAGTGATAGTCTTAACAAATGCTTCAATAAGGGCCATGCCACGCTCCGTATTGTCGTTTACAATCCTCAGTTTCTTTGGTAGTACAAAGCCTTGTTGTTAGCTATCTTGAAGATTCCAATGCTCAGGATCATACAGCTGATATATTTTGATTTTTTTCTTTACATGAATAAGGACGCTGAAAATGTTCCAAATCATTTCTCAGTGCTTGCACAAAAAGGGTTGCTGGGAACCCAGCTCTTAGATATTCTTTTCCATTAACGATAAGAATGTGAAAGAAATCGCATTCATATGTTACGAATACCTTTTCTTTGTCCAGCTGCAAGTTCAAACTGGTTGTGAAATATTCATAACTTGAAGCCATAAAGAATCTTTGACACAAATATAACACGAGGAACCGCTCCTGGGATACGAAAACATACACCAAGAGAAGGTGCTCCGCTCAAGAAAATCGCACTAAGCTCTAGTATTTTCCTCTGACACTTCTTTTGCATGGGTCATCAGAAGTTGACTTTGCGCAACTTCCAGTGCTAGTTGCACGTTGCTCAGAATTAGCTACCAACTCCTCAACCTCATCGTTTCTCACTCCAGATTTAGAATTAGAATGTTTTATTCATGACTATGATTGTTGAAATCGCTTAAAAAGCAGTATTGTATATCCAAGGGCAGTGGATGGTTCCACGCAATTGCGTGAACACCGCATTTGACATTGCGCGCAATCAAATATCCCAATTCTACCTATTTCTTGGTTTATCGGTTAAAATACCGAGACTAGAAGAGACCAAGACTATAAAAGACTTCGGTTGTAATACCACAGAAAACACAATGTCTAAAATATAATCGCGGAAAGCACAATATAAAAGTTGCTTCACTAGTTTTTTTTTTTCTCAAGTTCAAACATGCTCCAACTTTAGTAGCGGCACTGCATGACGTATCGAAACACATACCACGTACGAGCTCAGTAAGTTCTCATTTATCTAACTGGTTATCGTATAGCAGCATTTGCCAGCAATTCCAGTGCCTGGACTAACTTACTAGAACCCAGAAGTAAATCATCAATGCTTGTAGTCCTAATAACTAATACTAGTATGAAACCCGCCGATCCTTCTTCATTTTCCCAATATATTTTGCATAAGTGTTTTGTTCCAGTGAACTATCAAAGGCAGTCATAGATTTAAACGACTTTTGTAAGTTAACGGCCGATTCAGAGCGAATAGTTTGCCTTTACCGTTTTATGGACGTTGTCAAATCCTCCCCATTTTGACCCATACTTTGTACTGTAGCAGCTACTATCAAAGTGGCTTTTTGTCACTTATACTAGGCCCTGTCTAGGGTGGATGCTAGGTGTTTTAGCCGAATAAACTCATACACCTCAAACAACCGAAAAGAAAACAGAAAACACAGCCCCAGCTTGCAACTGCATTTCTACCCGAACTCAGGTAAGAGATGATGCAGCTTTCAAAGCGGGGAGGGGGGGGGTCGTTACAACTCACTTTGAGCTATTATTTTATTGACTGATTACTTAGTAGAGTAAACTAACATTTTAAATTATTCCATTTTATATGAAGAACAATATTATTTCTGGTAATGAAGTTATATACTCCAACTCTCAAAATTACTAATTTTCAACAGAATTCGATCGCGTTGAGCGACCTCTAAATATTATTCAATTGAGCTAAAACTTTACATACATCACATTCATGAATAGTGTAAAAAAACTGCGGGGTAAGACCAAAGAAATTCAAAAAAATTTTTTTTTGAATCACCCTAATGCATAAGGACATAAAATTAAAAAAAAAAAAATCAAAGAGAATTATAACAATTTCTTTCTGCTTATAACAAAATAAACTGTCAGTGCTTATAATAAAATAAACTGTCAAAAATCTTTATAGTAATTTATGTTGAGTAAAAATACATTAAACAAGACAAAAATAAAGAGACACTTACCTTTAAACTGAGATTAGGAAATTTCTTACTAACATAGGGAAAAGATTGATCATCAACAATATGCCAATGGAAAACATTTAGTTTACTTTGAGCCATGGCATCCTACGAAAAAAACCTTGTTAGTTAAAATCAAAAAACAAACTGCAAAAAATTGATTCAATAAAATGAATTTTTTATTTTTATTTAATTATTGAGGATTAGAATATTTTCATTCGTACATTATTCTTTGAATGTTGAAAGAAATACATAAGACTTCAAATAAATAACAAAAGCAAGCTATAGTACAGGCAAACCAAACCTGGCAGCATTGTGAAGGCTACACAGACCCTAATTGCAGCATTGAGACGCTCTGCCAGGTTAGGTTCGTCCCAGCTATAGTATCTTTATATTACTAAACCATTTTGTACATAAAATTTCAAAAAAAAATATAGATATACAAATACATGATCTTTTTTTAAAAGAATTTTTAGGGGAAATTCAAATTTTTGTTGAGAAATTCACAAAAATATTAAAATATTTTGAAATAGTTACCAAATTTTTTAACAAAACTGGTACAGGAATAAAATGACGAGAGGTATCAAGCATTAATCCTCTATATGGAAACCGAGGAAAGTCCCGTATCATGCCAGAATAAATTCCAAACTGAAAGAAATATATATGTATTCAAATTCAGAGTATAATTCATACACACATCAGTCAACTCATCCAAGTCTGCACAGCTTAAAACTAAGTGCTTTGCAGATTTCAGGTGATTGATTTGTTTCTAAATTTTGTAAAGTTACATTTCTAAATTATTGACCTTATTTTCAAAGACACTCACACATTGAAACTCACACATTACTTTGATTCCTAAAGAATTATTTTGAAAAAAATGTTTTTTATGAAGTTATTTCCATGCTCTTCAATAAGCAACTTCTAGTTTGCTTAAGGTTTCTGTTAATGATTTATGTTTTTAATTTTCATGATCACTGTGTTTGGGGAACAATATAATCCCTAACCCTAATCCATGTGATTCACAAATGTTCCAATAAAATTTAAAAATTGAAAAGTTTTTAAAAAACAGATTGGTTAAAGTCTTAGCAAAAAATAGCACAAAATTGTGAAACCTGTCATTAAGTTACAGCAAATCTTAGCATAAGAAATGATATACTTTTAATTCCATATAAAATTTAAGGCAAATTAACTCTGAAAATCTAAAAACCAAAATGCAAAAAATCATGATTTGGGGGGGGGGGGGGGTCGACAATTTTTTTTCGATCAATTTTTTTTTCATCTAAATCTGATTTTAAGTTTTTTTGAAAACTACTTCCCATTGTTAATCAATTTACATTTATAAATGTAATTACACAAGAAATATTTTTTTAACTTATAAATCTATTATATTCTAAGTATAACTTCAACGAAAGGCTTTCACAATGTGAAATAAAATCAAATTCACACAAATGCATATGATTCAAATCAAATTCAATACAGATTGCATAGTATTGTACTACCAATGCCTACAGAAAAATAGAAGAAAGTACAATTGCACAGCGTTATGTAAGATAAAAATCAGATGAGAAATAATGAAGGGAAAACAAAATTATATTTTAATTAAACTTTTCAATATAACTCATTACTATTTTTAAAGAACGCATTTCAAATTTTCAGAAAATAAGTTTTACTATTCTTTACGCATACAGAGAAAACACCTTAAAATCAATTACCACAGTATTTTTTGCCACTTTTTTGTTAAAGTACAGGCAACCCTCTTTAGAACAACCATCCATTATTACGACTGATGCATAAACTCCCAGTTCCTCTTCCATAGATAATATGTCATTTTTATGTTCTTTAAAGCTACCAAAATGAACTTTATCCAATATATTGTCCAAAGTTAAGTTTAAATTTCTTTGGAAATTTCAAGATTCTATTCAAAAGCTAACATGTAGTTTTATGTTGCTAAAAGTGAAATATTTCCATTGAACCGAATTATATAAAGGTGAAAATGTCAATAATAATAATAATAATAAATAAAAGAAAAAGATAAGAATCACACGTAATCAGTAGATATTATAAATTAGTGTTTTCTTTCTAAATCAACAAAGTGAAAACTTCTACAATATCTATATAAGACGAGAAAGTATGCATTAAAAAATGTTACTTAAAAAATGACATAACAAAGAAACAAGGGTTGAGTCTCAAATTCAAATTTTGAATATTTAGTTGTATGTTAAAGTATTCTCAAATATTTATAAAAAAAAAGTTAGAGTTTTGGAAATACTTTCCTTTTCTCTGATATTTAACAGTTATACTGACATATTTTGCACATGCAAGTAAAATTCTTTCAGAATCACTATTCAATTAAAGTAAACAATAATTTTCTTAAAAGAAAAATATAAATTAAAATACAAATTAAATAATATTTTGAAAGTATAAACTAATAAAATGCTCACCATGCCTTTTTGGAGATTAAAAACCAACTGGCTGAATGTCTCAAGTCCCCTCAATGCACCCCACACTGTAGTACTAAACAATACTGCACTGTTTAGGGTATCTGATGTATTAATCTTCAAGATATCTAAAATTATACAAGAACCAATAGTAAGTAAAAAGATTTCTCACATTTAAAAACTGAATCTAAACTATTAAAGAACATACAACAGTAATACTTAAGGAGCTTTAATTATTGAGCATACTAAATCATAGCGAGAGGAAAAGAAATCCTACATGTAGGCATACAATAGTGGGCCTTCTTTAAACTGCCAGCACTATCTCTTGCACTGAAAAAAACACTCTTATAATTCCTTAACACGTACATGAAATTTTCTTTTCAAATTATCATCTTAATCTCAGATAATTATTATAATCCATAGTTTTAATAAAATAAAATGTTTGTGGGTTACTTCCTGGGAAAAGGGTAAGACCTAGAAAAATGAAATTTGGTATACAGATGCAATTTTTGCTGACATTGTGTTGTGACGTTGTAGTTCGATTTTTGATAAATTAATTCGAAAAAGTTATTCAATATCTTATGTGATTTTTTGAAAAAATTTTGACTTTTTACCCAACAGAGCCTGGATTAATTGAGTCTTGTTTTTCTTTTCTTCATTTGAGTGTAGAAAATTTAATTTCACGTATGATGGGAAAAAGAAACATCAAACCTAGGATGAGTTTTTATGTATTTTTGAAAAACGAACTTTATTGCATTTTTCCTGTGTTAATTTTTTTTTCCAAACTCAAACGTGAAAAGTAAGAAGTATCTTTTCTAAAGTTTCAGTATCAAATAGTGAAAACATATCGCCCTCTTCAGAACCAAACAAGTTTTCACAGGTTTGCAATACTTTTTTTTTTTTTTTTATTGCAGAACAACATCATGTATTCTTCCCACATCGTTCAGATAAAAAAAAAAAAAAATCTTCTCTCTTTTATGCTGCTGCGTCAGGCTAAATTTGGATTCATATTGTAGCAGTTAAATCTTACTTGTTGCAATGCTTATCTATACTTTTACTATTACTTACTATCTATGTTTTGCTATAAAAATATTTATTTATTTTTTATTTCATTGAATTTTTTTAGTTCTTTTTTTACGTAGTCCTTTTTTCCAAATATTTTTTTTGGTGGTAGTTCTTTTTTTAATTTGCATTTTAGTTCAATACTAATAATTTGAAAAAAAGTGCATTTTCTTTGTGTTATACCAAGCAGTGTGTTTAAAACCTTGTTTTTATTGTAATGTTCTGATGCCCTGGTTATGTTGCATCTTTCATAGGTAGTAAAATTTTTCTTGAATACTTCAGGGAATAGAGACACACACATTCTTTTGCGCTACTTCAATTTAAAAAAATGCATAGTCCTCTACGTGATTTTTGGTTTTGTTAGGGAATAGAAGTGGTGATGAAGTTTAAATAAATAGAGATAGATAGGTAGATCAGGGACGTCATTTCAAGTTTTTCCACCGCAAAGGGTCCAAACACAATGCAATGTCACTGGAAAACATCAAAAACCATGCCCACTTATATGTAAATACATTGATTTCTCAAAGCCAGGGGGGGGGGCAATTGACCCCGCCCCCCTAAATGATGGGCCTGAGGTAGATCAGCATTTCATACAAATAATATATACAAATATCATGTGAAGTTGGGCTGAATTAACTAGCATTTGTCAAAGTAGCCCTATGACAGTAAGAGTAAGGAAATATGGTAAAAATAGAAGTGCAAAAATACTCACATTGCTCATCCATATTCATGTATGGGTACTTTTCACATGGACCAACCACTTTTATAGTTAAGTTCAATAATTGAACATTATTGTTCAGATGCAAATTATTTTTGCTGTCAATTGGAGACTTGGAACATTCTTGAAATGTAATGTTCCGATAACGCTGCACGGCTTGCTTAATTATATCACACTTGCTTGCATGTAAGAATTTAAAGTTACGAGGACTGATAATGAAAAAATCAGATCCCATCACATATTGCTGAGGAAATGGCCAGACTTGTTCCTTAGAAAAATCAGTCTAGAAAAAGAAATACAGAATGCATTAATTAATAAATAATAATAGGGAATTTTTAATATGCTTATTAATCTCTGCACAAGATAGAAATATATGGGAGCAAAAATGTTGGTTGGAGGCAGCAATACACTTATGCACAATTACAATAGCTTTTTACAGTTACAATTTTTTTCCAACTGAAATTGCAATTTTCCATACATTTAGCTCCTATACTGAATAGTTTTTACTTGTACATTAAGCCAATACTTTATACACAAATGTTTGAATTTAATTATATTGTGCATAAATAATGATAGCAAACAGAGGAAAAAAGGAAGGAGGAAACTATAGATAAAATTTACATTGTTAAGGTAAAAAATGGAAATTAAAAATTATTTCCACTTAAAAAATTCAAAAAACAAAATTTAAGCTTTCATAAAAGCAAGGTTTTTGTATTTGGAATTTCAAGCAAATTAGGTCATAAAGGGGATATTACAAGAATGACCATAGTTAAACATGTCTTGCAAAAATTTTAAAATGAAATTGAACTGGCAAACAGAATACTCAAGGTCAAGATCTTTGCCATATTAACATGCTGACATCAGTTCTACACATTTTAGATATTTAGAATTTTAAAAAAAAAGAAGGGGGGGGGGACAGCAACAGTTCTTGTACTGCGTCTTAAGAGCAGATCTAAAGAGAAAGATAGTTAAAAAAATAAAGTAAGGTTCAGAAATTGTAAGGGAAAAAGTTCATTTTACCTTTCAGTGTTGATTCAACACAAAATCTCTATCCCAAAAGTGTTTTTCCCTTCTTCGTGTCATTTTAGTTTAGGTTATATCAAGTAATCACAAGATATTAAATCATTAAATGTGTTTTATGTGATTGTGTGAACTTCTTCCCTCCTTTTTTTTTTTTGAAGTTATACAATTGTAATTGATCTAACATTAAATCAATTGGTATTAATGAAGCCAATTAAAAAAGATACTTTTTTGAAACAATGCTCATTAATTCAGTGTGTGTGTGTGAATGATATATATTTAATATGAATGTAAGACATGGTGAAAAATTATTTTTCTCATAAAACTCACTTCTTATAATTTTTGCAGTATCAACTTAGCATTTGAGTTTTTGAGAGATTCAAAGTGTTTTTGACCTTTGAAATGTTAAAAAACCTTTGCCATTAAAAAGCTAAGCTGGGTGTACTCGGACTCCATAATAAAAATGAAACTCTGACTCCCAAAGCATAAAAATGCTGATTTACATGATAAAAAAACACTAGGCTAAACGTTTAAAGTACGCTCACTCAGCACATTGAAATAATACCAAAAATGTGAAGAATCAAATTCAGCTACTCAAAAATGAATAAAAGTATAACATTGCATTGCAAAGTTAACGCTATTGAATGGGGATAACTGATTACCTTTTGAAGTTTTTCCCACAGCTTATCATCATTGATATAATGAGTGAATGCACTTTTTAAACATAAAAGAGCAAAGATTAGAATTTTCATGTTCGATCTGCAAATGAGAAATAAAACACAATCAGCTGAAGTACACATGTCACCTATAAAACTTCTTTATACTAAATAATTAAGCAAATATTTAATCTGATTTTTAAAACATTTATCTAATTACCAAAAAATTTCGATTAATAAAGAAAATTAAAATCCTCTATTCGTGAGAAGCAAATGGATGAAAGGGTCAAAATTTAAAATTTGGAGATAACCAGTATAGTTGATAAAAGAGTCTCTCTATGTGTTGGGTCCAGAGATAATGCTCGTAACCCTGGTAGGTGCCGCTTAGAATGATTAACAAAAAATACTCAATGAAAGCCTGGTCATGATTTGAACAAACGCTTTTCACTCCTAATTTTAAAAAGTCCACTTACGTCCCTTTGCTTCTAACAGCTGTAAATGTTTTATTCATTTTCAGTGACAGCGGTCATTGCTCAGATTAATAGCGGAAGTGGTCTTGAAAAAGTAAAAATTTACTATCAATCACCAGCGTGATTTACCGTTGTCAATTACCTTGTTTCTGAACACAAGGAACAATCGTCACCTTTGTTGCAAAATGCAGCAACTTGTTGACAACTTTTTGACACTTATCAATCATATGGCTTTGTTGTGATAAGTTGAAAAAAAAATATTGTAAAGTGGAAGTAGTAGTGTTTTCAATATTTTTGGGAAGGCATGAGAAAGGACCTGTCTATGGTGCTGCCACGCCAAGCGCCAAATTTGAACTGGCGGTTAATAAATTGGCGTAGTTTTGGCCGGCGGTTAAAAATTTTTAGGTTTGCTCTAATAAACAAATCCACGAGGGTTTCTCGCCGCTTGCCATCAGATTTGTCTATGATAGCGTGATTTTTGTGATTATTAATGATTAAATATGTCTATTTACGCAGGGCAAAAGTTTTCTTCCTATGCAGATTTACAGGACAAGGTTGAAAATTATTCGCAGGAGCAGAAAGTTCATTTTTGAAACCACCACGTTGTGAAAATGCCGACCCATCTTTAGTATACTGCCATGGTGGAAGAGAATGCAGTGGCAAAAATAATTGCACTAGGCAAAGAAAAACGAAGTGAGTGACGTTTTTTCACATATACTTTATTGAAATTTTGTGGTTGAATTTTACTTGTAATGCGTTAGTAAATCAAACTAATGGCTTTATGCTTTCATTTTTTGTTTTACCCTTTGCATTATGCTCACCTTTTTATTTGATTAGCTCTTGGTCTGGCCAATTCCCATTCTGCCCCTGAAATACCTTCCAGGAACAGCGACACCCGTCGTTTTATCTATACCCTGACCGTTTTGTTCACCATTTTATCTGATTTTCACAATATAATTTCTGAATAATAATTCCAGAGTAATGAGGACCTCACCTCCTCCAGGAAAAATCTCACCCCCTTCCCCCCGCGGAAAAAAACTATTTAGCCACTGAAGAACAATGCCCTCCTTCTATAGGAAATGGGAAAAATCCCTGCAACACCCTCACCCCTCCCCCCACACACAAAAGTATTACTAATACAGCCTGTGCCATGCCCTGCTATGCATTCCTGACTGAAATATTTCTGTGTGATACTGGGCGCGTTTAGAAACTACCCAGCCTCGGTCGAAGCGGGCGCGACCGGTCGTGGCTGTAACGTCACGGGCATCCCGGGAACCGAAGGAGTTTATAAACAACACCGCGACCGGTCGAGCGTCGTTTTATTTTCTTAGCGCCATGGATGAAGCAGCGCTTTTGGTAAATTTAATATTAAGAAGTTCTGATTCAGATTCTGATATTGATTCTGATTCAGATCAAACTGAATCATCTTCTTCGTCTTCCGAAGACGAAGTTATGCTTTCTGCGAAAGTGAAGTATAAAATTCCGCGTATGGAGCTGTGTATTAAGAAGAAGTTGTTAGTCGGATGAATGATCAGGGGCGGACATTCCGAACCCCTGTCCGGGGCGGCATTTTGGTTCGAATAATAAAATAAATTTTCTTCAAGGAAAGAAACGTTCAAAAAATTTAACAAATATGATTCTTTTTATATTTAGGAATCCTGAAAGGTATGAATGTAGCGGTGTTTGCGCTTGTTATTTTAAAAAATCCATTTCAAGACAACATTTTCGGCTATTTCAACATAGTCTATTAAAACAAACGAATATATATTTATAAAATAAACGAATATTTAGAAACTATAATTGTTAATGGAGACATTTTAAAAAACAAACTGCAGCAGATAACTTTAAGAACGTCAAGATTTTGGAATTGCCGAAAGAAGCTCGGCGACATAAAGCGCAGTTTTTTTTTTTTTTTTGGGGGGGGGGGGGGATCTCAATTCATCAAATGAAGCGCCGAATTTTAACGAACGAATAAACAAGAAAATAATAAAATGTGTGCATGCATAAATACTTATATCTGCTGAGAAGAGATATAAAACATCATTGAAAAAATAAATAAATAAATAAATTAAATAACGCATGATGGTAATATTACAAAACTGTCTCACTATTTTTAAATTTTCCGAATCATTAGTAAAAATTTGTCAAATATGAAATTTGTTTTGGAGGTCATAGTATCCTCCCACTGGGGTGCCCCTGATACAAGTTTTGCAAATTGTGTAGAGAAAAAATTGTAGAAAGAAACAAGGCATATAAATACGCTTGATCTAGCACAAAGGTTTTCAACTTGGATTCTGGGAAACCGTAGGGTTTCTTAGACATTTGAAAGTAGCTCAGCTAGTGATCACTATTTGTTCAATCATAGCACCAAACTTTTAATAAAATTACAATTCTTATAAAAGATCAAATGTTCTTTAATATTTCCAAAGCATTTCTTAAATATTTTCCTACGCAAAAAGAAAAATTATCTTGGATCAAAACTATACTTCATAACTCTGACACCTCCTAGCTCTTGATTAAAAAAAAAAAACAGCAATTTGATGTAACTACTGACAATCAATTGGAACTAAAAATGCATTTGTAGAATGACATTACACAGAATCCTTAAATTTCCAAAAAAGCTGTGAAACATTGTTAATTGTTTCAACATAAGTGGGCGAAACATCTTTCTCTTCCTGTGCTATGACAAAAGCAAAATTCAGAAACAGATTAGAAGCTGAAGCTGACTGCTTACGTTGCTGATTTAAATAATTATTCCAGACGTGATAAATACTTTCCAATGAAAAATAATCGCAGCCAAGTTATGAATTAGCTGAACAGATTGATTTAAAAACTGACTCAGAAATTTTGCAGGCTTAAAAGTCAAAACGAATTTAAAAGAAAAAAAAACTTTTTTTTTCTTAATACTCCTGCAATACATTTACCAATGCATAATAATACATTTTCAACGATACATTACCTGGTAGTTCTGATATAGCAAGCAAATTATTAACCTCTCATCCAGTAGCCATAAAAGTATGCATCAGCTACAATTAACTGCATTTTTTAAATGCTAATTTTACGAATTTTAAATAATTGATTGTATTTATATATAGACTTAAAAATTTAGGACGTGTTACATCTTTTTAGTACTTATATAAACCCATTAAAAAACAATGTTGAGAGAAATCTTTAGTAATATCTATATTTCTTAACTTAAAGCAGACGTTTCTTACAAAGTTAGTGCAATCTGTGAAACTAAGCAATTCAGTATTAAAATGCCAGAGGCTGGAAAGTGCAAATAAATTGCCTTAATATATTGTTCTAGATGTCTTGAAAACAATTAAATAAATCTTTGAAACTCTTTGATAAGTGCAGCAACTTTATTTTTTATCAAATGCATAAAGCATCAATTGTCCTTGTGGCCGGGCTCCGGGATGTTACTTTTCTGTTTTTAAATATTCACACCATTTCCTTTAAATCATTTAATGCATTTTTTTTTATTAATCATTTTACATTTAATTCAGTGTTGTGTTAGTCGGTAGATTGGAGCGACGATCTAACACTAAAATTATATCGAAAGTCAATGTCAGTTTTCTTTTCTCCTCCCAAGCTCTTTTTCCTTGTCGATTAATGTCACTGATTTATAGAACCACAAGCACAAGCAATTTTTATTTAAATTGATTTTAGTTTGCAAAAGGAGGTATAACTTTTAAAAGGTATTGTTTGCCTATTTTTCTCCTTTTTCTTTTTGTTGTCTTAGGTACATTTTATAAGACCTCAAAATGTAGAATTTAATATTTATTTTTCCAAATTTTTCCCGAGAGGGAAACCCCCAACCCCCTAAACTTGCAACTATTCTATACGTTATGAAAAATAGTCACCTCATCATTTTCCTTATACTCATCCCTCTCCAAGGTCAATAGAAATGAATAAAGTAAAAAAAAATGAAGACAGTATGAAGTGCAAAAACGGGAGGGGAGGGGGGGGCGGGCAAGAGCTTCTGAAATATCGAAAAAAAGGACAAAAAAAAAAAAAGCCTACAATATAGTTTCAGGGACTACAAAAGAGGCCCTATATCTAAAATAGCTTAGGGCGATATTCGGTTTAAATCCGACCCTGAATATAGGATTTTATTTTGTCACAGTTTTTAATTCACAACATCTATTTATTAAGTTGTATTTATAAGCAATTTATTTCTTTTCAAACTTTAAGAGGGGTGGCATTTTGCATTTATGTCCGGAGTTGCAAAACTGCTAGGGCCGCCCCTGTGAATGATAGGGTTTTCAAAAGCAATTTTCGTTTTCATCTTTCTACGATGGATTTCATTGAAAATATAGTATGTGGTGTTTCATATTAATCTAGTTGTGAAAACTCTTGTATTATAAGTCTTTTCTCTTTCACTGTGCTTGACATACTTCTTTTTTAATCATAACATGTAATGGGAAAAATAAAAATTGTAGGGGAGCAAGGGCACACACATGGAACAGCTCAATTTTCCCAAACTTAAAATTTTTCAATAATATGGGGGGAAAAAACCTTCAATAGCAGCTGGAAAGCTTCCAAGAATTGGTAGTAAAAATTTTTGTTCTGTCATTCAAGCAAAATTTGGAATTAAATCAAGCATTTACTGATGGTTCTGCTATGAAGCCAATTGATACATCTTTAGATATTGCACCATGAAAATTAATTTTATAAAAGTGCATAGTTTCCTTATTGTGTATGATGATTTATTAATAAGATTTTCTAAATTTTGATAAGTCTGGAATCTTACGATTCCGTACCCAGTCCAAAAATAATTTTTGAAAGTGTCAAGAGTCAATTCTAATATCAATGAGAAGAAAGAAGAGAGTTTTCAATTTATGAGAAAATAAACTCTTTGCAATTTTAATTTTGTTTTATTTAAAGCGCTCAAATGTGCCCCAACAAAACAACCCACATGGGTAAACATTCAATTTGGTATGTACACAAGAAAGATAATTTTGGTTAATAATTAATTAAAATAAAAATATAAGTAAAATATTTACACAAAGGTAATGGAAAAAAAAATAAATAAAATAAATGAAAAAAAAAAGTAATTAAAGGAATAAATAATAAAATATATAAATAATAAAAACTAAATGAAAAAGAAAAAAAAAATATATATATATATATTAATAATAAAACATTATAATTAAAGAAAGAAAAAAGAAATGCAGAAAAATTAATAAACAGAAGAAAGAAAAAGAAATAGTATTGACGTTAAAAAAAAATATACTCATATAAAATCCGAAAAGAAAATGCGCGTCGCTGGCTGCGCTACGAAACTAAAAGTCAAATGGCACTTTTTGCGCGCAAGCGACACTTCCCGATCATCTGACCTTTTTGCCCGGCGCAAATCGTCGGGCGCTCCGGTCGTGCCCGCTACGACCACGACCGGAGTTTATAAACATGGGTGGGCAGTGTTTGACGTCATCGCCCGGAGTTTCTAAACACGAGCGGTCGCGATCGGTCGACCGATCGCGACCGGTCGCGAGTTTCTAAACGCGCCCACTATTGTAAACGCTATCCATTTTCTTTCCAATCATATTCAGTGATATATAAACTACACGTTCCAAGATCCCTTTACCTATAGCTACATGTGGTTTAACAAGTTTAATTGGGCTTTGAGTAAAGCTTCCCAGCAAGCAAAATTTCTTGCATCAACCTTGACAGATCTTGACATTGAACTGACAGCGTCAATATTGCACAATTTTGTACTGCATATAGATTGCATACAGATTTAAAAATCAATAATGCTATAACAACACGTGTGTAATATTACATACATCTTAACATATCAACACTGAAACGTGCTGTAAAATCAACATTGCACACATGTTGTCAGCATCAGGATTTTATAGAATTTGTTGAACTGGAGCACTGATTTCACGCTGCCGCCAGCAGCAATTTATTGATGCTTCAAAGGCAGAGCCCACCCTGACATTCGACTGACATAATAAGGCTGCATTCACCTTGACAGTCAACATTGGGCAAGGAGAGTAACATAACATTCGCGCACAATAGGAGAGAAGCGCATGCGCGGATTTTACACCCGGCATTCCGATTTTTTCCTTCAATGCGAAGCGAGCGCTGCACGTGGGGACGTGGATACGATTTAGGCTTCGTTAAAATTCGGTTGCTTCATTGTTGTGTGCAATATTATTGCTTTTTATTTGTGATCCTATTACTGCATTTATTCAATGACGCGGCAATACAATCCATATCGCGATCGATTAGCGATCAATTGCAGAAATGGGTGACAATAAAGATTTTTGTTTCTAAACGTGGCTGACAACAAGGGATTACACGCAAAGATTTTATCATAATTACTCTTCAAGCTCACGAGTAAGCAAAATTTTATTCATTAACTATTGATGTTATTCTTTAAGATAAATTGATTTTTTGTCTAAACAGTATTTTTAAAGCTGACATCAATCTATAGAATGTAACTTGAATTTTATGTTGATTATCTCGGTGCAATTAATGCTCCTCAATTAATTCTAATTAGGCATTTTATGTCTTTGTAGTAAATAAAAGAATCATAAATTTAAGAATAAATCAATATATAAGAAGTCTATGAATTTTAAGATGTTTAGTTAATCCAAAATCAATGAAGTAATTCTCATTATACTCAATTAAATTGTAAATTGTACAAAAAAATTACTTTATGTGACTCTCCATGTCAGCTTTAGAAACGTCCTTAAGCTAAAAAAAATAATAATTCATCTTGAAGAATAAAAGGAATAGTTAAAGAATGGAATTTACTTCCTGAATTTGAAGTGAAAATAACAAAGAAATAATAAGAATAAATAAAAAAGAAACACCCTGCAAACGTACTGATTTTGCACTGCATAACAATACGTGTGCAGGGTGACAAAAGCTGCATACAGACTAATTTCACACTGTCATATCAGTGTATCCTGCCATTTCAATGTTAAGATAATGTGTATGCAGGATTACAATAGCAACCACTTCTTGCATGCAGATTGATTTCACACTGCTATGGCAGCAATTTGATGCTCCAAAGGCAGAGCCCACCCTGCCATTCGACTGACATAAGGCTGCATACACCTTGACAGTCAACATTGGGGCAAGGCGCTGACAGCTCTTAGAGAGTAACATAACATTATTCAGGCAGTATTTAGGCAAGATTAGATTGGCTGACGCGTTAACCTGTATGCAATCCTGAGGCAAGATATTTTGCTTGCTGGGTTGGCATTTTGTTGAAGATCAGGAGCCAAGCATCTCCAAACCAGCACCCCCAGATGCGTGATGGAATTGTTAATTCAATAGGAATGGCAAACCCTAATGTCCTATGACAAACTGCAAAAAAAAAAAAAAATCAATGCAAGTTTTTTTTTTTTTTTTTTGAAACTTTGTTTCCGAGTTTGAGAATATTAATTTTGTGTAGTACTTTATAAATTTGTAAAACGGTATGATGGACGACACACTTGATTTTCATCCTTCGAATCGAGAATTGACCGAATTTCATCGAGACGAACAACATTATAATAATAATAACGATGGAGCAAAGACTAGTCGTACGGTATGTGTTTCGGAAACGACTCCTTACGAACAATTTAAACATTTACTCTCCAAACAATTAAAATCCGAAAATAAAACTCGAAAAATTGCATTTTTTCCCCATGTCCCGACTATCGTGGCGATTCATCCAAAGAAAGGATACTCGGTGTCTAACGGATTTGCCTATTTATGTCGAGACGGAGAATTTGATCTCAATTATTTGTTATACGATATGGAACGATTACATTGTTCGGCGGATATGTTTTTTGCGGCCGATGCTCAGACTCATCGCTTATTGAAAAAATATGTGATTGAAAACGATAAATCCATGACTCTGATGCATGCTGAACAGATTCGAGAATTGGAAAACCAATACGATGATCCCGAACGCGCGTGTCCCAGTTGTACGGATAAAGATTGTCATCGTTTTCGGATGATGTTGGCCAGTCGACTCTTGGTAAACATCTGGAGGATACCCATCGTTCATTAAACCCCGCCTCCTCGTCCCCGCCTCCTCGTCCCCGCCTTGCGCGTTTTCATTCGTTAGAGATCTAACCGGATACTAGTTTTACGTCATATGCTGATGGTTATAAATACTTTCTCCACATCTTATATTGTTATTCTTTTACAGAGAGAGAGAGAAAAAAAAATGACCGACGTGGACATATTTCCTTCGGAGGAACCCGGCCTCGGAAATATTTTAAACCTCGACGAATTGGATCTGGAAACGATGGGTAAAAGACTCGTCCCTACTCATTTTCTTCAAGTGTTTAGATCGTCGGCGATTCCCTTTTTATTTTACATGGAAACGGACAGCCATATCGTCAGATATAGAAGACAAGTAGGCGTAATTAAAAACACGCTACTCGAAGATAATTTCCAACGGAGTTTATTTGCCGGACTTTCGCCCGACGAAGAACAACGTCCGCGCGATTGGTTTAAAACGATCAAAAAAATGAGACTCCCGTTAAACGTCTCGGCTTTCTTTTCTTCTTCGACTACCACCAAAAAAGAAGAAGAAAAAACGATCGACAACAGCAAAAAGAAAACTTGTGATCAACGCTTGTGTTTCCTTTATGAAAACGTTTTTCTTGTGAAATCTGGATTCACGTTCGGATATAGGATCGTCAGAGAAAGAGAACGTCACGTCATTCAAACCAAAAGTGTTCCGTTATTATTGTACGTGTTGCAAAAAAAATATCTCGACCATCATCATCACAGCCGTTTGGTGTTAAGAGAGAAAATTTTTGACAGTATAGACTTTTCGAAATTTGACGGATACTTGTTGCGTCCTCACAAATTGTTTACACTACCTCCTGGAACGATTTATACGATCGTCTCGAGTCAAAAATGTTTATTTTCCTTTTTTAGAATTGAAACTAATCTTTTACCCCAACTGTTGCGTGAAAAATTTAATGGAAAAGAAATTGCTCGTTTCGACGACGAACGCATTCGTGAATCCATGTACAGTTATCGTCGTCCTCGTCATCATAATCATCATCATCGTCGAAATAATAATAATAAAGTCCCTGCTGCTGATGCTGTTGTTGTAGAAAACCCCGAATCGGATTTGAATCGGACGATGGATCGAGTGTTATACGTTCCGGTATACATAGAACCGTCATCATTTCCAATTTCACCGTCATCGACGAGCAGCAACAACGAAACAACAAATTTAAATAATGATGAAACGGTACCGATGGATTACGAACCAGTTTCACCGCCATCGAGCAACAACAACGAAACAACAAATTTAAATGAATCGAATGAACCTGAATCGCCCATATCGCCTCCGCCTCCGTCAACAAGCAGCGAAACAAACTTAATTGAACCCTCGTCGTCGTATTTTCAACCGGCAACGCCGATGATTGATTTTTCGGCGTTGACCGAGGACTGGTTCCTTGAAGAAGAAAATAATGGAATGCCTATTCTTACCGATGAAACGTATCGAGAACTGTGTGCAGATTTATGGGAAATTCAATAAAGTGTTGTATTATATTTTGAAAAACATTGTATTTAATTTGTTTATTTTTTTCCCAATCATGTGTAAATTAATGATAATAAAATTATGTTTTATATCGTACCAGGATTGATTTAATGCATTCTTTTTACAAATTCATACGATAATATTTAAGTAAAATAACAATTAAAGTGTCAGGATAAATATTCTTTACAAATTCAACACCTACTGGAAAAGAATCGAAATATTTTTCAACTGCTCGTTCAATTAATAAATTTTTTTTTTTTAAAAATTCCAATGCCAATTTAAAGTGTCGGAATAAATATAATGTATTCTTTTTTTTACAAATTCAACAAATAGCAATCCTACTGGTAAAATAACAAAAGATATTTTTTTTATGTGTAATTTTTAAATTTTTATTCTAAAAAAATAACGATTATCTTTAGAATGCTCCCCCAGTGTGATAATTTAATCGATTCAATAGAATCGATTCAATCATCGACATTTTCTCTGGGGTCCCGTCGCTCGAAAAATTTTTTGAGCGACTGTACACTCTTGCCTGGGAGACCCTGAACGTTAATTTGTGGGAGAGTGAAAATTTTCAATTTGCTGAACAGAACTCCAAGTTTATCCAAATAGATAAAACAAGTGGGTGCACACTAAGCACATCTAATGAAAAGGGAAAATCAGGCATTTAAATTTTGAAATATTGCACTGATGTCTAAAATTTTTTCGAATTTCAGAGCAGATTAAAGTTACTCAAATTTGACATTTTTAATAACGTATTCATTAATGATCAAAGAAACAAACGTTTTTATATTTTTATTAAAAGAATGGCGGTAAAAGCACGGACGTAGTAATTTCTAGGGGGGGGGGCTTGATGATTATATTCATCAGCCTAAACAAACATCCCCCAAGAAGGGACAACTATATTTTTAGAGACAAAATATACAGTCCCTAAATGTTCCTGCATTAAAAAAAAAACTGTCAGAAGTTGAATTTGTTTAAAATTTTCAAATATTCACTGAAAAAATTTATTTTATAACACTGAAATTTATTCATGCATTTATTAATTTTCCTCCTCCCACACGCATTTAAAATGCAAGATTGTATTTGCGAATGGCAATGTATCATTTTTATTTTATAAGAAATTTCAACATTTGAAAATATTTTGGCAACGGCAGTTCGGAAAAAAAACTTTAATTTTTTGAAGAACAACTTAGTTGCCAAAAGTGCGATAAAGCATGGTAGCTGGCAACCCAGCAGGATAGCTTTCTATTGTTCTGAGCGGCTGCCTAGGGACGTCCCATGAGAAAAACTAGTTATTTATCAACAGTTACTTTTCTTTCTTAGGTTAAGATAATTATTTCAGCCAAAAATTATTTCATATATTTCAGAAAATTGAAAGGTGTTCTTCCTGCCAACCAATTTTGCTTTTTTGTAGTCAATTTGGTGTATGTTTTTTGGTGTTTGGCAATACTTGCTTCTAGAGTGGGGAATTGTGGGTAATGTGAAAATTTCGGGTCAACGGAATGGAGTTTGGTGTGTATTTTTGAGCTGTCAAAATTTGGACGGACCCTTAAATAAAGATAGATAACCTAAGAAAAGTACCATACAATTGCCGTATATTTACATGAAAGCTAATCTAGCGTTCGAACAATGTGTTTTTCTTCCCAAGCACATAGAACTTTTGTGATCTTTATTTATAACCAAACAGTATAAGAAGCAAATACACTCGTGTTTTTTGGATCTTATATCAATAAAACCCCCAAAAATGTTCAGTTAATATCTTCACAGGTATGTATAGTTTTATAGTTCTTATTCTTTAATTTTACACATGTTATATTTCAATGTGTGCTGAATGAAAATAATTATATTGATTACATTTCATAGGGGTAAGAAAGTTGTTACCTATCCATATTAAAAATATGTTATGCTACGTCAGAGAATTAAATATAAAGTATTTTTTACAGATCATAACTGTAAAATGGTTTTGAAAATATTTTTAAATAATTTACAAAACGTTTTGTATGTACAGTTCGGATCTCCATTTACCGAGGTAGCAAATTTTTGCCGGAAAAAATTCGATGAAAAGAAATTTCGGTAGATAAAAGCAATCTTAATTCACAGCAATTCCTCTTAAGACATTAAAATTAAAGCTTAGTTACTTATACGAAACTCGATTTTTAATTTATTGTGCAGACTCGTCATCTCGGCAGTCAAAAAGGCCAAATGACCCCTCCCCCCTGGATTTAAAAACATAATGTAATTATACGCTTTTAGATATCTTTTAATGTTTTT
This sequence comes from Uloborus plumipes, assembly GCA_038373865.1. Lineage (NCBI taxonomy): Eukaryota > Metazoa > Arthropoda > Arachnida > Araneae > Uloboridae > Uloborus > Uloborus plumipes. Next base: position 30,650 of record JAXGGA010009468.1, read on the forward strand.
AGATAGAAAATTCAGTTACAAGAGCCTGTTAATATGAATCAATTGTATGAAAGTTAAGAAAAATAATTTAAAAAAAATACGAAAAATGCATCGTTTCACTTTGTACATTAATGCATGGTGATTATAATGGTCCGAGTTTGCCTAGTTTGAAATAAGCTATAAGCTAATGGTTTGCTGAACAGCCAGTTTTGTGGAAAGTTCATCAAAGAAATAGTTGCAACTCAGACCATTAAAACTTCATCTGGAATATTTCTCCCAAACAGAAGTCTAGAATGTATTGTTTCAAATCATTCTCGTGTTTTAATTTCGGTGGGTTAGCAATGCTTACAGATTTGCTCTGAAGCAAAGATTTGCTCTAAAGCAAAATAGGTTTAGGAGTGAGAAACAATCTTGAGGGGAAAAAATGGATACCTTAGATAATTTTACGCAAAGGTTGCTCCTGGAAAAATTTAGGAATTTCAGTATGAAACAGCCACTAATTTGTTCATCCCTGCAGACTTGTGGGGTTCAAGGGTCCCGTTGACGCGCTATAGCGCGTAAAATACACAGATTTCTGGAATGCTTGGACTCAATGCTTGAAACTTAGCGCACTAAAATTTGTCTTGTGAAACGAAAATGTAAAATTTAGGTGGTGTGGATTATCTATGCTTTTTTTCAACCAACGCGACCTATGACAACTTCGTTGTCTGTAATGTTATTTATTTTACACAGCCTGAATCTGTAATGTTGTTTATTTTTGATTATAGATTAAAAATTATTGTTTCACCTTATTTATTTTTTTTCTGCGGAGTGCGGGACCCACTATTTTTAAAATGGACCCACTTTTTCAAAAGCGGTGGGTCCTTGGGACCCAGCTTTGTGAGTATCTAGCGGGAGCCCTGTGAGCAGGGTTGCCAGATTTAAGAACTGTAAATACGGGACAGGCTCTTGGGGGGGGGGGGGGGGAGATTATGTCTAAAATTTGAATTTTAACCGCCTTGACTTTAATATTAGGTCATTTAAAAAGTCCTCGCGCTTTTTTCTAACCAGATGGTTTGACATCTATATTTCGAGCAACACTAATCCAATTGCGTTATATGAGTATTCGTTTGAAAGGTGGCATTTCCGGCTATCTTTTTGTGACCACGTTCAAGTATTTTGCCAATCGAGTAAAAAGCTATAGCGCTTTAAAAATTACTGAAATATCTGAAAAATACGATAGGTAATGCTTTTTCACTGCAAAAAAGATAAGAAAGCCACAAGAATGGCTGATGTTTTAAAAAAATGTTATGTAAGGATGCAATGAGTGAACGCCGTAATCAAAAGATGTATACTCTATTCCGTTCTGGAAATTTCGATGTCAAAGATACACCTCTCTCTGGTCGGCTATTCACTGAAAAAGTCGAAGTTTTTCAAGTGGCTTAGTGGGACCAACGCGTAAGCGCTTAAAAGATGGAGGAGACACTTAACATCAACCACATAACAGTTTGGGATCCTCTGAAGAGAGCAGATTGCTCAAAGAAGCTCCATGTTTGGGTGACACAAGAATTACCGAAAAAAAAATTGATCGACAGAGCTACCATCAATAAAACGCTTCTAAGGAGATCCGAAATCGATTCTTTTTGAAGCAAATTATTACAGGAGATGAAAAATGGATTAGATACGAGACAATGAAATGCATGCAATCTCGGTAAAGGGCTGTGACCCACCATAAACGACTTCAAATCCAGGATTGACGGTAAAAAGGTGTTTCGTAGAAGTGGAAGGGCATTGCTCATTATGAACTGATACAACCTAGCGCAACAGTAAATTCTGTCCTCTATTGTGCATAACTCAACTGTTTCAATGAAGCAATCAAGAAAATGCGACCAGAATTGGCCAACAGAAAAGGAGTTGTGTTCCACCATGATAATGCTAAGACACACTCAACTTTGATGACTTAGAATAAATCGAAAAAACTTGGTTATGAACTTTTGGTGCATCTAACTTATAGGTCGGACCGTGCTAATTTCGATTATCATTAGTTTCAGTCTCTGAAAAATTCTTTTGATGGCAAAAAAATTGGCTAACTGAACAGTCTCTGAAAATCACTTGGCTAAGTTTTTCGCCGATAAACCTCAGAAGTTTTACACCAGTGAAATTACGTAGCTACCGAGGGAATAGCCAAAGGTCATAAATAATAATGAGCATATGCACTTAGATTAAGATTAATTTTCAAATAAAAATATTCTTACTCAAAAACTTACGAAAAAAGCGCGGACACTTTTTAAATGACCCAATATTAAACGTTTCTCACAAATTAAATAAAGAAAAAAAATCACAATGATCATATGAATAAAAACTTCATTTTTTACCATTATAGTTATTTTCAGTCATGAATATTAGTGGAAAAAGGTTTTAAACTAATTATTGTGAAAATTCGTATTTCTAAATTTTATCGGGGAGGGGCAAAAGGTAAATTTTTCCAAATTTCAATGTAACTTATACCAAAAAAAAAAAAAGCCCACTAAAATAAAAATACATTAATTTCCCTAAACCAGAGAGGGAGGCCATTGACCACCTGTTGATGTCCCAAACGACGGGCCTGTCTTGGAGTGAAAAATATAATAGTCGCTTCTACTGATGACTAATGTTTGGTATGTACTTTTTCAAAAAGCTGGACGTACCAATAGGAGAATTTGAATGCAAAATAATTTTTATAAGTCATTAAGAAAAATTTTGATTACAATTGAGTAGGCATAGAATTAAACCTTACTACTTGAATTCACTATAAGAAGTTAGCCGAAAACAAATTTAAAAAAAATCGATATTTTTTGGGAATAACTATAGTTTTGTCAATATTATAACATGATAATTACTGTCGGAAAATTCTGTGTTTCAAAAATCGTATTTGCTACTTGATTTTACTGCTGCAATAATTCTTTCTAAGTTTTGATGGTCTTTAGGTTGCCATAAAGCTCACTATAATTTATATTTCTGTCGCTCATTGTAAAAATTATGTATCTTAATGATTTTAAAATGCTTATTTGTTTGTTAAATGGACTAACATTTATTTACATCTTTTAGTATAAAAGCGAAGCTAAGCAAATGTCAAAACATTGAAATTCATTGATTCAAAAAATCTAGTGACTAACAGTATAACTGAACACACATATTTCTTACATAATTGAAAAATTGAGAAGGGTTTTTTTTCTAATAAGGCATAGTAAAATCATTCACAAGGAGATACACACCACTTTTACAATGAACTTTTGTTGAATTGATTGACCCAATAATTTCTGCTCTAAATGAATAGAATACGAACATTACTTCAGAACAGGAAAATATTACAATTCAATCAATTTTCTTATCACTCTTATTTCACATTTCTTGTTTTACTACTTTTTTTTCTGAAAACAATATTTCGTTATGAAAATTCAGCTTCTAGCCAGAATACGGGACTTTAGCCGTCCCGTATCAAGGTTCTCCGGGACGCGGGACAATATTTCAAAAATGGGACTGTCCCTTGAAATCCGGGACGTCTGGCAACCCTGCCTGTGGGGTTTGTAATTAGCTTCTCTTTTCTCTTACCCTTAATTTTCATAAAGCAAACATTGAAATAAAATTTCTCAATTTGCCTTGGAAAAAAATTTGGTGTATAGAGTTTTTTTTTTTTTTTGATACTATAAAAGCACTTATTTTCACAAGCCATAATTAATGCCAAAAAGATTATCTGATTTCAAGAGTTGAAAATTTCACTAATTTTTTAAGCAATGGCACCACACAGCAATTCCCCAACTGTGCAGTGTACCACTAAAAATAAAGGCAGGATTTGTGCTTTTACACTGTTTCAAGATAACCACTCATACTAGAAACCAGGAGTTTGGAATTGCCTCTCTAAGACTGGGAAATTTAAAGGAAATTTGCAATTGACTCAGGAAAAGATTGCTAACATATTGACTTTTACCATGAATGTTGTCACTTGATTTCCGATCAATAGGCTTTTTTGGGTGGGCTCAAGTTTTGCGGAGTTTTTTTGGAAGTAAGCATTATAAAGAGAATGAAAAGAAAATGAAAAAACATTTACGATAAAAAATGCGCAACTCACCTCCCCCCTCTCTTAAGCAGTTGTTACGTAGGTCTCTTTTTCAATCGAGAATTTTGATGATGGTTTGGGTTTGCAATTACGATTTCTGTTATTTACAAGAAGGAGAGATATTCTCTGCTTTTGCTAGAGTTTCGGCCTTTGCATAGCAATAGAAATGAAAATGTTATGTAGCTGTCATTTTAAGTTCAAAATTTTTTTGTTCTTGTTCCAATCCCCATTTGGTACTCCTATTTGCTTAGGTATTCCTATTTGTTAAATCTTGAAGTTGGCGGGTATGAACTTTTGCATGTAAGTAAAATGGAGTTTAAGAAAAGAAGTTTGGTAAAACAATTGTAATCCTTTTTCAACAAGTCTAGCGAACAATGGGCATTATTTATGGTATTTTAAATTTTTCCAGTTTATAGAGTCATGGGGGGAAGGGGCATATAAATAATTTTGTTTTAAAGCACAAAGTTTAATGCCTGTAGTCAGGGCCTGATTACTGAATAGGCCGCGGCCTAGGGCCCCCACAATTTAGGGGCCCCCAAATGGCTAAAATTGTTGTAGTCTGCCTAAATTTGTTTTATCCCATGCTTAAAATTGAAAAGATTCATTATGGGGGGTCCAAAAAAAGTATTTAGCCTAGGGCCCCGTGATATAGTCTGGGAACAACTGGTTTTCCGTGCGCTTTTTGTGATACAATTATGACAGTTGGTTTTTCTGAAAGGTATTGGCACCAGGAATACGAATTCGGATGTTGCCACCCCCAAAAATAGTGCAGCGGGGCGTAACGGGGGGGGGGGCAAAGTTTCTTTACTAAAATAATTATATCTTCATTATTTCATGGCTTAGAACCAGTTTTCAAAGCGTAAAATGCTTAAATCCACTTAATAATAACATTATAATGCACAAAAAGCTGAATTCAAATTGCTGACACGTGTTTCGGAGCTATTAAGAGCTCCTTTTTCAGTGTATAAGATGAGAGCTTATGAAGGAAAACTCATCCGGCTGAAGGTGTTTTTTTCATAGAATAAAGGTGTCTTATTATCAAGCCCATCATTTGGACAACCAAGGAGGGGGGGGGGATTGCCACCTCTCCCCCCATTTAGAAACAAAATGCAAATGCACATTTGTGTACGCATTTTCCTTCAACACATAGTATACATTGAATTTGCACTTTTGCCCGGGACTGTAATCCCCCCCCCAGGGGGAGGCGGGAGGGGGGCGTGTTTTTATTTATTCATTTGATCAGGGAGAGGGGTTCAATTGCCCCCGCTAATCTGATAACTTGTTCCTCTTAAATAGCATTTTTTTCGTCATTTTTCGCCCACCACAATTTTTGTATCTTAAAGCACTACTAAAGAATATTTTTACAGCCACAAATATGCTTTAAACAATATAAGCCAGTGATACTTATTGAGAGTGGTCTGAAATACACCTAAATTTTTAAGTTAAAAAAATGAGAGAAAGATTTTTAAAGCATATTTACTCAAATAATAATATAATTACAACATTAATGAACCCAAACTTCCCATGGACTGGGTTCTGAACTTCCCATGGACTGAGGGAACTTCTTCTGGGTTTGAGGGAGGGGGACATTGTCTTTGCTTCTGATGCTGAGTGTAAAAAGAAATTTTAAACAAACTAAGCATTTATTGAAACAAAAATGTTTTATTTCATTATACCTCACTATACATTTTCAGCTGCATTTGTGTGCAAACAAAATAGTTAAATAAAAACATGAAAGAAGAACTATAATTACAAATAAAAGCACACACGCAATCAATTGACAGTAGCATTTGAAAGAAAATATAATAGATACATTTAAATCAGTCCATGAATTAATTTCCCATATTCTTGATCGTTTCAAAAAGACTTGGAAGAACTTTAAAAGAATAAACATACAAATACAAATTAAAAATACAATTATAATACAAATTAAAAATCAGTTTCATTATCAGATTCATCTGAACTGCTCTCCTCATACCAGTTAAAACAGTGATTTTCATCATCTACATCCAAACATTCACACATGTCCGTGCATGGAAATCTGTTACGTCTGCATTTGCACAGCAGTGCAGAACATTTACTTTTTTTGCATGAGCATTTCACCAGTTCTAGAATCGCCTGTGGAGCAGGTTCCATTCTGGTCATCTGGGGAACAAATCTGCTGTCTTGCATTTCCCAACAAGAACCAGCATCTATCTGTGGAATATTTGGACATGCAATGGTCTTCCGCGATACCCCATGCTATGTTCCAGAACATTCTGCATAGTAGGGAGCGGTAAAAGAAAAAGACAGATTGCTCTCAAACCAATATATATAATGCTTTAGGAGAAGAGAAGGTAAAAGACTTTCCTGGCTTTCATGCATTAACTGGATGCTACACTACAGGAGCGTTTGCTGGAAAAGGTAAACTCTTCTGTTGGAAAGCCTTGCAGCAGTCTGATAAAAATATTTTGCAAGCTTTTGCAAATTTAGGAACTAATTCTACACCATCTGAAGATATTTTTGGTGCATTAGAACAGTTTGTTTGCAAACTTTACCTGTCAAACTGTTCTAAATCAGATGTTGGCTCTGTTCGGTTCATGCTATTTCAAAAGATAATTGCCGAATCAGAGAAGATGCCACCAACACAATCAGCTTTTCACTATGCCATCCTGAGAGCACATTATCAGGCCATGATATGACAAAATGATGTCATTGTGCATGTCCGAATATTCCACAGCCAGATGCTGGTTATGGTTGGGAAATGCAAGGCAGCAGATTTGTTCCCCAGATGACCAGAATGGAACCTGCTCCACAGGCAATTCTAGAACTGGTAAAATGCTCATGCAAAAAAAGTAAATGTTCTGCACTGCTGTGCAAATGCAGACGTCACGGATTTCCATGCACGGACATGTGTGAATGTGTGGATATAGATGTTGAAAATCACTGTTTTAACTGGTATGAGGAGAGCAGTTTAGAAGAATCTGATAATGAAACTGATTTTTAATTTGTATTATATATTATTATTATTTGACTTATTCTTTTAAAGTTCTTCCAAGCAATGTCTTTTTTAAACGGTCAGGAATATGAAAAATTAACTCATGGGTTGACTTAAATATATCTATTACATTTTCTTTCAAATGCTACTGTCAAGCGTATGTGTGGTTATTTGTAAGTATAGTTCTATTTTCATGTTTTTATTTAACTATTTTGTTTGCACATAACTGCAGCTGAAAATGTATAGTGTGGTATAATAAAATAAAACATTTTTGCTTCAATAAATGTTTAGTTTGTTTAAAATTACTTTTTACAGTCAGCATCAGAAGCAAACAATGTTAAGCAGTCCATGGGAAATTTGGGTTCATTAATGTTGTCATTATATTATTATTTGAGTGAATGTACTTTAAAAATCTTTCTCTCATTTTTTTTAACTTAAAAATTCAGGTATATTTCAGACCACTCACAATGAGTATCACTGGCTTATATTATTTAAAGCATATTTGTGGCTGTAAAAACTTCCTTTAGCAGTGCTTTAAGCTATAAAAAATTGTGGTGGGCGAAAAATGACGAAAAAAATTGCTATTTAAGAGGAACAAGTTATCAGATTAGCGGGGGCCATTGAACACCTCTCCCCGAGCAAGAAAATAAATTAATAAATAAAAACCTTAATTTTAAACCCCCCTCCCGCTCCCCCCCCGGGTTGAGGCGATTACAGTACCGGGCAAAAGTGCAAATTCAATCTATACTATGTGTCGAAGGATAAATGCGTACACAAATGTGCATTTGCATTTTGTTTCTAAAAGGGGGGAGGCCCACTCCCCCTTTGGACCCCGCTTGGTTGTCCAAATGATGGGCTTGATAATAAGGCACCTCTATTCAATGAAAAAAACACCTTCAGCCGGATGAATTTTCATTCATAAGCTCTCATCTTATACACTGAAAAAGGAGCTCTTAATAGCTCCGAAACACGTGTCAGCAATTTAAATTCAGCTATTTATGCATTATAATGTTTTTATTAAGTGGATGTAAGCATTTTACGCTTTGAAAACTGGTTCTAAGCCATGAAATAATGATATAATTATTTTAGTGAAGAAACTTTGCCCCCCCCCCCTTACACCCCCCTGCACTATTTTTGGGGGTGGCAACATCCGAATTCGTATTCCTGGTGCCAATACCTTTCAGAAAAACCAACTGTCATAATTGTATCACAAAAAGCGCACGGAAATTAAAATTTGACCAGTTGCTCCTCCACTAATATCTTAATCAAGCCTTGCCTGTAGTACAATGTTTCCGCTAATGTCGCATTTTTCGCGAACTGCAAAAAAACTATCTGAACTGTGAAAATGGAGCAGGGCATTTTTGCCATTTTGTTCAAATATAATTAGAGAACAAAAGAAAATCTGAGCTATCTCTATCTCTTCTTCTCTTCTCTATCTCTATCTTCTCTACTAATAATAAAGCTGAAGGTGGTTCTGTCTGTCCTTCTTTCTTTCTGTCTGTCTGTCTGTCTGTCTGTTACGCGCGTAGCGCCAAAACCGTTCGGTCGATTTTCATGCCACTTGGCACAAAATTAGTTTGTAGCATGTAGTTTTGCACCTCGAAGCGATTTTTCGAAAATTCCATTTCGTTCTTTTTCTATTCGAATTCTTAGCGGAAATTCGATAAAATAGGGAAGAAATATTTCACACACATTTTCAAGTCTTATGTCATTCGAAAGCTTGGAATTTTCTGCACAAAATGAAGTTTTTTCGAAGTTTCTACGATCATCAGGAGAGCTGTAACAATTGTTTTTAGAATCCCGAAATTCAAGGCTTACCTTCAGTAAAGCAAGCCAAACGATTCTAAAATGGTTGAACTTTAGAATAAAATTTGTTTGAAAAGAGAGATAAAATGAATTATTTTATCAACGGAAATCAATTTTTCATGTTGTTACTATGGTTACGTGTTCATACTTATTTTTGTTTCTTTCTTTTTCCAGGGTTGCCAGCGTCTATCTTCGTAGGCTACGGCCAGACGTAGTATTTTTGATTCTACGGTAGTATTTTTTCGGCCCAAATAAGGAGCGTAGTATGTTTCTGGCAACTCTGTTTCCAATACACTAATGACTTAATTAAAAGATTTGGCGGATTTTTTTTTTTTTCATTTTCATAGATTTCGCATTTCAGCAACATTGATTTTGGCAACGTTTGGAAACAGTAGTATTTTGTAATATTTTTTTAGAGGAGGCGTAGTTTTTTTTTTGTTCCAATTCTCTGGCAACCCTGTCTTTATGCCGATGGCATTTAAGCATACCGTACTCGATTTTGGACATGCGAAAAGATTCGCGCTATTATTGGTCGAATCGTCTTGTCGATAGATCTCCTTTCGCCGCCAAAACAAAGGCAATGCTATTCTGAAATACATCTCATATGAATTCGCCCAACTCTTCATAAAAATAAAATACAAAGATTTACCTACAAATTTCATAATTTCGTGGTGGAAAATGGCAAAAGCATTTTTATAACAGAAAGGAAAACAAATAGCAATGGAGCATGAAAAATTCGTGCCCTCATGTCACAAAATCTGGTAATTTTTGTTTTTTTAATGCCTTATTTTAATTTAAATAAGGCTTTATTAAAAATATTTAAGGCACTTTTTTAAATATTTTTAACGTGCTATTTATTAGCTTATAAATCAAATTGTGCTGCTGTTATGTTTTCTGTAGAAATGTGATTTCTAAAAATGATTAACAGGAATTATTCACAAGGCTAACCTATAATGGTTTTTTTTTTTTTTTTTTTTTTTGTATTTCAAAGTCAACTTTTTTAGGTTATTAAAACTGTTGAATTTATAGGCAACTTTATTGTGGATTAAATATTTTTATGTATACGTTATACTTTTCATTTGTTATTGGAGCTAAAATATTGGAAAATATAATTGAATCAATTGTAAAATATATTATTTTGCAAAGGGAGGGGTTGTTATACATCAGGTAAAGCTTTTAACAAGGTTATAAAATTTTGGAAATTATAGTTTTCGATTCCTGCAAGTCCGCTGAATTTGATGTTACTTTTAACGTGTGAATTTAATAGATATAAATATTCCATTTCGTTTCCTATTCTGGATAATTAATTAGTGTTATATGTGAATAACTTTGGGGCACATAAATACTTAATTTGTTCCTCTGCTTGTCTTGCATTCTTTAAACTCCATGAATGTTTGATGTAACTGGAAATTGAGAGAGTTAAAAAATTCATATTTTAAGGCAGTACTAAGTACTTTACTTTAATAGCTAAACTTTTTTATATTTTTTTCAATTAGACGAGATGTTAAACGAAACCCAATAAATATGGTTTTTAAAGGGATTGTAAATCATTTAATTTCTTCATTTAAAATTTATGTACCTTATCCGCAAGAGATATTTCATCAAGGCAAGTAATCATGAAATTTTCTCCATTAATAATTAGTCGGATAATCACTAAAGACGTTTTATAGAAATTCCTGTTTAATGAAAATGTTTCTGAACATTCTGAACTGTCTAATGATTAATAGTTCTTGAACTGATAAAACAGATGCTAATACATGTACACATATCGCATTAAGAGTAATAATAAAAGAATATCCATACCTTAAACCTCAAACACTTTAGTAAAAATTTAATATTTTCCCCTTTTACTTAAAAATAAATTTCTAAGATACTATCTTGTTTGTAAAAAAAAAAAAAAATCAAAAAATGTAAAAATATAAATCATAGTATTTTTGCAGCACTTTCAGAACTGTTTTAGAAGGGCGCGAACATTCATTTTTCATATTAATCAAGAACAGTAATCCAATTCATTTAGAGCACTGGTTTTAAGTTTTAAAAGAAAATTGCATTTCCATAAATTGCTTTCCGTGTTTGCTCATAGATGGCACTACTACGTCTTTTGGGATGAATTTGCATAGAAGTTAATTCTATGTTTATTTTTGAAATAAAACACTTTTTAGCTTGATTCTAACTATTTTAAATGTTTATTTTTTTTACGATGTCAAAGCAGTTAATACCTATTCACCCCGCCCTCTCCTAGCGCGACGTTTACACTTTGTTCTGGCATTTTTCTTTCACTTTCCGAACCTATGGGCGGCGTTAGGCGATTGATTGACACGCAATTCGACCAATGATAGCGCGCATCTTTTCGCATGTCCAAAATCGAGTACGGTATGCTTAAATGCTTCCCGGTGAAGCGGTGAAGATGCTTTGGGACCCTGCTTGGCGCGTTTTCAAAAAGTCAACTACGCCAAATAGCTAGGGTTACCACGCTTGGCGCGCCTATCGTTCATTTAGCGAGAAAAGGGTACCTAAAGCACAGATTAACGAAATATCGTATCAATTGCGATATTGCATCGTTTTTTTAAAGTGTTTCATTTCGGAAAATGTATTGTTTTGTTTTTTAAGCTAGGAAAAAAAACTTTCTTCTTCTCTTAAACTTTGGTAAGATTTCTGTTGGTTCCTGTTATCAACAAAATTGTTCTTATTTTCTCTTTTGGCTTATTTTTGTCCATCTCCCTTGGGGTTGCATTCGAATGTTCCAAGGGGGTGTTTTACCCCATTTGTCGGGTAAATCAGTGTTTTCAATGCAAGGTGATATGAATTGGTTAACAAAAGTGATATGAATTGGCGCGACCACTTGGCGATATATCGCCAAGCTTTTGATCGCCAAGTATTTGACGCCAATTGGCGAAAATTTTTTTTTTTTTTTTATTTAGGTTCAATTTGGCGCTGTTGGCGATATTTTGCGAAAAATCCACTGAATGATGTTAAAATCGATGATATTTAGGAGATAAATCATTGTAAAACATTTTTTTGCATTGTTTCGTAGCAAACTAGGGATACAAATGTTTGAATTGTTATCTTGCTCACTCCAAGCACTATTTTAGCACTTAAGGCATTTACTAAGAAATTTACGCGTAAAATTAAGTAGTGTGGGGTCCATATCAGATCTTTATATCACTTTGAAGGAATTATAGTTGAATAAAACTAAAATAGAGCATTTTTTCTGCTATATCAATTATTTTACAAATGAACTTTTAATTTTATACCACGGGCAAAGCCGTGCGGGTACCGCTAGTCATCTATAAACTGCAAGAGGGCGATTCCACGGAAAGTAATTCCTTTTAGCATTTTTTTTTTTTTTCAAAAATTTAATTTTTCTTCATTTGTTTATTGTTTATTAGTTTGTATTGTACTAGAAAAAACACAAAAATCGGATTTAAAATTTTTTTAATATGCTTTATAACTAAGGAAATAGGGAGTCCAATGTTCGTGGTTAACAAAAGCGAATTTGCAGTCCAGTTTTTATCCACCTCTCTTTGAAATGATTTGAAAAATTAAAAAATAAAACTGTTGTTTTAACTTTTGTTAACCTTCCTTTTTAGCCTACTTTCCCGTTAAAAATAAAAGAAAGACGAAAAAAGTATTAAAAGTAGCTTAATGCATCTAAAAAATATCGCAAAGTCCAAAAAATAAAAAGGTAAAATGAATATCGAAAAATTAAAATTTTGAAAGTAGGGTATTGAGATGGGGAATTTGTGTGTCTGTCGGTCGGTCGGGCTGTCTCCCCCCCCCCCCCGTAATAACTTTTGAATGAACATTCTGATTTGGACAAACTTTTTTGTTGTTGGAAAAATCTCGGCGAGTACAGCTCATTTCCATATTTGATTTTTCGATTTGAAAAATTTTTGGTTCAACTTTGAACCGTTCAAACAACCTGTCCTGCGATGCTAACTTTTGAGTGAACAGTCCGATTTCAACAAACTTTTTTTTGTTCGAAAGATATTATCAAGGATACTTCATTCCCGTATTTACATTTCCGATTTGAACAATTTTTCGTTCAACATTGAACCGCCCAAGCAAGCTGTCACCCCTAAAAACTTTTGAGTGAACAGTCCGATCTAAATAAACTTTTTTTTTGTTCGAAGGATCTCAGCGGTAGATACTTCATTACCGTATTTAAATTTTCAATTTGAACATTTTTTCTTTCAACATTGAACCGTTCAAGCAACCTTTCCCCACCTAATAACTTTTGAGTGAACCGTCCGAATGGAATAAACTTTTTTTTGTTCGAAAGATCTCGGAGAGACTCATTCCCATATTTCACTTTTCGATTCCAACCATTTTTCATTCAATATTGAACCGTTCAGAAAAAAAATTAACATTAACGCCTACGGGGAATTTAAGTTGAATGTTGATCCTGAACTTAAATTCGGATTTCCTTCAAACTAACTTTGTAAGAAAATGGTTTTGATTAATAATGTTTGTAAAGTACTTTTCTGAATAATCTTCTTTGAGGACTCTGATTCCGACTCCGCAAACATGGCGGAAATGCAGACTCAGAAAAAAAAATGACTGACTGTGACGACGATTTTTTGTTTATTTATTCATTTGTGTTATTTTATTTATTACTAGCTTAATACCCGGCGTTGCCCGGGTGCTTATTAATACAACATAGCATTCAGGGAAAATAAGTTTGGAAGAGTTCTATTCATATGGGTATAAAATAATTTGCATCAATCAGTCTCTTAGGTACAAACTTTGAAAAAAACTAAAATATTACAGAAAGTTAAACGTTTACAGAAAAATAGTCTTATCAAAAGGTGAAAATTAAAGATATATGTTGTCTGTGCTTTGCCGCGTCCACTGGCATGAAATATATGCACATGGAAGTGAAAAAATTGCATCCATTTCACCCGCCAAATTTAAAATATTAACTTTTCTCTATTATTTGTTCCCACCTACAAAGTAAAAATTATTATAACTCAGAAATAAATCTGTTTCTCGTTCTGAAGGCTTATCTCCATTACAGACGCAACTGTCGTCGCATTGTAAATTTGAAATTCAAATCCGTGGTTCTTTTTATAAAGTCCATATGAATTATGATTGTTTTTTACTTATTTCAATGCTAAAAGGAAATAGGTGAGCCTTAAGTTGAAAATTCATTACTTTAATCGTAATCATTGTTGGAAAATTCTCATATTTAAAAATCTTAAATTTCATCAATTTGAATGCTAAAAGGCCTATCTCGATTACAATATAAACAGGCTAGATTCCTATAAGAGGGTCATTTTTTGGCAAAAAATTTAAATTTGAGCTTTTTAGATTTTTTTAAAATTTCAAGACCCCGCCTATGAGAATTCTAGGGCACCAAGGAACCTCTGTGTCAAGTTTGATGAAAATCTGACGCAAACTGTGGATTTGTATAGAGAACAAGTATATATACATACACTCATTTTTATAGATATAGATTATTATTTTTGCAAAAATGTCTCATTCACGAGGGCATTTCATTCTTTATTTATATTTAACAACTGGCAACGGATAAAAAGTGAAATTCGAAACATTTTATCAACGGACGAGTTTTTTTTTCTGTTTTTTTTTTTTCTTTCTTTGATAAAATGTGTTTTGATGTACTTTGTACTTTTAATTTTTTTTTTTTTTGAAAGCGATTGAGGAATTTTTCTACGGAAGAACTGTAACGGTTACATTCTTTAAAAGCTGCGACAAAACTTTATTCATTTATTTAGTACTTTTTATGTGTATTTCATCTGATGAGAGGGCTATATTTTGCTTTTAGAAATCAGCTTTAAGTGCTAAAAAGGTACCGTATATACTCGCGTATAAGTCGATCTCGCGTATAAGTCGACCCTCCTACTTTTTGAAGGAAAATCGGGAAAAAATCGAAAACGTATTAGTCGAGACCGCACTTTCTGAAACGATCGGGAACGTTTTGCCGCGATTTTTGAACATAAATGTTTTGAAAAGAATAAAAATGAAATGCACTGAACATGCTTGTGTTAAAAACAGCAAAATTGTTATTCTTTTTCACAAAAAGGGTTTATTTTTGCGATCGCGATTTTTGTAAATCGGGACCCATCTGGGAACGTTTTATCGCGATTTTTTAATATAAACGTTTTAAAAAGAATTGAAATGAAATACAGTGAGCATTCTTATGTTGAAAATAGCACGATTGTTATTATTTTTCACAAAAAGGGTTTCATTTTTGCGATCGCGATTTTGTAAAGGGTTCGATTTTACAATAGCGGTTTTGTAAGGGTTCGATTTTGAGGTTACAATTTTTGCTATCTGTTGCTTTTATTTTGCATTGTTATCAATGAAATTTTGCGATGTAGTCATATTACATTCTGTTTCAAAAAGATAAATACCATCAATCGGAAAATTCGCTAATACGGCAATTCCCGCACTTTTTACACTGTCTGTCGTTAATTGTAAATATTTATTCTTTATTTCATAATCAAATCATGCAAAATACAGTAGAATGTATGAGTATTTACTTCTTTAGCGTTTGTTTAAAATAGTTGGATTCTGAATCGGAAAAATTTTCTCGTTGTTGTTCGGGAAAAATTTTCGGAAATTCTGCCCCGCGTATAAGTCGACCCCCTGACTTTCAACTTCATTTTTTGAACTAAATTTCTCGCCTTATACGCGAGTATATACCGTATGTTTGACATAATTTTCAGTCTCAGATAATCAAGAGAATAATGATCAGATGCTAGAATGCCGATGAGCCGATGTCTAGTGTTGGTCGGGGTAATTTGGGTATAAAAATGACCTACTTTGAGCTTTCCAGTCCTGTGAAAAAAAATTATATGTATATTTTTTTCTTTTTCTTGTTTCATCTTAGCATTGTGATTTCCTAGAATAATTTTTCACAAATTTCAAGTTAATAGATGCATTTGTATATTAATGGCTAATTAAGTTTTACTATACCTAAATTACCCCGTGGACGGGGGAATTTGGGTATAGTAATGGTTAGAGAGCAAAGCCTGGTTTTTAACAACTATCCTACTTAATTTTTTCAAACTTATGTTGAATGTAGGTATAATAGAAATAATAAGATAGTATAAATACTAATTTTTATGAGTATTAAGGACAAATTCTACGTTACAAATAAAAAAATTCCAGGTTACAAATAAAACAAATTCTAGGTTATGTACAAAAAATTGCACAAAATGACTAATCAATTATGGAATGGGCAGTAGTTTTTTGTGAGAGAACATTCAAGCAAATTTAAAAAATCTTCCATTATAGTCTGGAACAGGAAAAGTATCTGAAATCTGTCTCAACTTAACCCGTTCAACATCATCTTCGTCCGGGAAAATGTAACGTCGACCGTCACCTTCACATTTCCTTAAAAATTTAACGCTATAACTTTCTGGACTTGCAGGGTCTTGGGCAATTATTTGCCCCCTGAATTCTTTTTTAGTTTTCCCACATTCACTCTAATAGTTTACTGAAACCCATGATCCTACATGACTTGTAGAAGGCTGGGAAAGGTTATCTTCATTTTTTACTTTTGTTTTCTCGAACTGACTCATCTTGATAGTTTTTGTAGATTTTTTCTTTATTTGAACACAATTTTAGCAAAAATAACCTTAGGTAGTTAGGATGCTCATAAATTCCTGCTTTTGTAGTCCGTTAAAATAATCATTTGTCCTTCTGATTGGTAAATGAGCGGTATACCCAAATTACCCCGTGTTTTTAAATCATTAATTACATGAAAACTAATAGTGATAAATTTTTCAATTTAATGACAAATTAGAGTAGACATATGTAATGTATAAATACCTGAATTTGTAAAACACAGAGTCACAGGTTCATTCGCAACACTATTTGGAAGAAGTTGGTTCGCGTTACACTGCCATCTTCAAAAAGTTTAATTTATTTTTTATCAATTTCAATAAAAGTGTTGGAAACATTTTTTCAGCATATTCTCATAGGTATAGAGGATGTTTATAACTGAATTTTGTAGGTATCTCAAATGATTATTTTTCATTTTATTCAATAAAATGTAATTTATACCCAAATTCCCCCGATTACCCAAATTACCCCGACCCACCATACCTCTATCTGGAGAGAAAAAGCTCAGCGTGACACATTGTATTTTTCCAACAAACTGAAATTTTTTTAAAAAGTTAAAAATAGATTTTATGTTGTCTGACTATTAGGGCTGCGACAGCGATGACAAAACATCGATGTTTGGAAAAATTGATGTTGGAAATTAAAGACGTGGGTATGGAAATTAAAGATGATGGTATTGATACATCGACCAAAAAACATCGATTTTGTAAAACGTACATCTTTTTTTAGATATACTACGTACAAATTCGAATGCACAGTATCCCCTCGTTACATCGCTCCTCGTTATATCTCGCTCCATCAGATATATCGCGCTTTTCTTTTGTTTGCCAAAAATATATCGACCGTAAGACATCAACGAAAACTTTTCCTATTGAGATAAATATGGCAACTACTGATATAAACGAAGTAACTTCTTTTATTTTTTCCCTGCTGAAGTATAAGATGATATGAGATATGACATATGTATATACATGAGGGATAATTTCATCATATAAAATAGGGTTGCACAACCTTTTTCAGTGAAGGGCCACATACGTAGCAAGAGCTCCATTGGAGGGCCACATGCCAGCCCATCATTTGGAGGGCTCGTGAAGAGTAATTCCCCCCCCCCCCACCTCACAGGCGCTGAGAAAGTCATGTTTTTTTGTTTTTTACTTTAAACGTTCCACCTCTAAATAGCTATGTATAGTAAAATAACTATGATCTTTGATGAAATACTAAAGAAACTAAAATGTGCTGTTATATCTCTGCACTTCGCAATTTGTGCATCACTCTTATCTCTTCTAGTCCGTGGAGTAAGTGCAAACATATTTCACTTCCGGATACCAGTCTGAAATTTTATGTGGGGCTTAAATTCACATAGGAGGTCAAAAAAACGCCGGGAGACACTTGATCGGAGGTCAAGGTCATTCCGTGATGACGTCATCAAAATGGCCGCTTTTACAGGTAAATACGTTCGTTTAACTGCTTAAAACTCCATCATAGATTGAAATATTGCAAAACTCAAATATATCATCTGAAAGCTCTTTAAAAGAGCTATTACGAAACATTTAATTTTTCTTTCTGAGGTCAAGTTCTCACCTGTAATGACGTCATCAAGATGGCCGCTTTTACAGGTAAATACGTTTGTTTAACTCCCCCTAAAACTCCATCATAGATTCAAATATTGCAAAACTCAAATATATCATCTGAAAGCTCTTTAAAAGAGCTATTTAAAAAAATTAATTTTTCTTTCAAAGGTCAAAGGCCCACCTGTGATGACGTCATCAAAATGGCCGCTTTTACAGGTAACTACGTTTGTTTAACTCCCCTTAAAACTCCATCATAGATTCAAATATTGCAAAACTCAAACATATCATCTGAAAGCCCTTTAAAAGAGCTATTTAGAAAAAAATAATTTTTCTTTCTGAGGTCAAGGGCCCACCTGTAATGACGTCATAAAAATGGCCGCTTTTACAGGTAAATACGTTTGTTTAACTTCCCCTAAAACTCCATCATATATTTAAATATTTCAAAACTCAACTATATCATCTGAAAGCGCTTTAAAAGATCTATTTATAAAGATATAATTTTTCTTTCTGAGGTCAAGGGTTCACCTGTGATGACGTCATCAAAATGGTCGCTTTTGCAGGTAAATACGTTCGTTTAACTGCTTAAAACTCCATCATAGATTCAAATATTTCAAAACTCAAGTACATCATCTGAAAACTCTTTAAAAGAGCTACTTAGAAAGATTTATTTTTTCTTTATAAGGTCAAGGGCCCACCTGTGATGACGTCATCAAAATGGCATCTTTTACAGGTAAATACGTTTGTTTAACTCCCCCTAAAACTCCATCATTGATTCAAATATTGCAAAACTCAAACATATCATCTGAAAGCTCTTTAAAAGAGCTATCTAGAAAAATTTAATTTTTCTTTTTAAGGTCAAGGGCCCACCTGTAATGACGTCATCAAAATGGCCGCTTTTACAGGTAAATACGTTTGTTTAACCTCCCTCTAAAACTTCATCATATATTCAAATATTACAAAACTCATATATATCATCTGAAAGACCTTTAAAAGAGCTATTTAGAAAGATTTATGTTTTCTTTCTAAGGTCAAGGGCCCCCCTGTGATGACGTCATCAAAATGGCCGCTTTTACAGGTAAATACGTTTGTTTAACTCCCCCTAAAACTCCATCATAGATTCAAATATTGCAAAACTCAAACATATCATCAGAAAGCTCTTTAAAAGAGCTATCTAGAAAAACTTAATTTTTTTTTCTAAGGTCAAGGGCCCACCTGTAATGACGTCATCAAAATGGCCGCTTTTACAGGTAAATACGTTTGTTTAACTCCCCCTAAAACTCCATCATAGATTCAAATATTACAAAACTCAAATATATCATCTGAAAGCTCTTTAAAAGAGCTATTTAGAAAGATTTAATTTTTCTTTCTAAGGTCAAGGGAACATCTGTGATGACGTCATCAAAATGGCCGCTTTTACAGGTAAATACGTTTGTTTAACTCCCCCTAAAACTCCATCATAGATTCAAATATTGCAAAACTCAAATATATCATCTAAAAGCTCTTTAAAAGAGCTATCTAGAAAGATTTAATTTTTCTTTCTAATTTTAAGGGTCCACCTGTGATGACGTCATCAAAATGGCCGCTTTTACAGGTAAATACGTTTGTTTAACTCCCCCTAAAACTCCATCATAGATTCAATTATTGCAAAACTCAAATATATCATCTGAAAGCTCTTTAAAAGAGCTATCTAGAAAGATTTAATTTTTCTTTCTGAGGTCAAGGTCCCACCTGTAATGACGTCATCAAAATGGCCTCAAATGACGTCATCACAGGTGGGCCCTTGACCTTAGAAAGAAAAATTAAATCTTTCTAGATAGCTCTTTTAAAGAGCTTTTAGATGATATATTTGAGTTTTGCAATATTTGAATCTATGATGGAGTTTTAGGGGGAGTTAAACAAACGTATTTACCTGTTAAAGCGGCCATTTTGATGACGTCAGTACAGGTGGGACCTTGACATCAGAAAGAAAAATTAAATATTTCTAAATAGCTCTTTTAAAGAGCTTTCAGATGATACATTTGAGTTTTGCAATATTTTAATCTATGATGGAGTTTTAAGCAGTTAAACGAACGTATTTACTTGTAAAAGCGGCCATTTTGATGACGTCATCACAGGTGAGCCCTTGACCTCAGAAAGAAAAATTAAATCTTTATAAATAGATCTTTTAAAGCGCTTTCAAATGATATAGTTGAGTTTTGAAATATTTAAATCTATGATGGAGTTTTAGGGGGAGTTAAACAAACGTATTTACCTGTAAAAGTGGCCATTTTGATGACGTCATTACAGGTGGGCCCTTGACCTCAGAAAGAAAAATTAAATATTTCTAAATAGCTCTTTTAAAGAGCTTTCAGATGATACATTTGAGTTTTGCAATATTTTAATCTATGATGGAGTTTTAAGCAATTAAACGAACGTATTACCTGTAAAAGCGGCCATCTTGATGACGTCATCACGGGAGTTCATGACCCCTGATCAAGTGTCTCCCGGCGGTTTTTTGTTCTTATATATGTACCTAAGCTCTGTACCAAATTTCACACTGGTATCCGGAAGTGAAATATTTCGGCTGTTTTTGTCGCTAACTCCAC